>WTXH01000023.1:0-256333 GCA_022376555.1 Russula compacta
AGGCAATAGGAGAAGTACAACAAGGCGACTGAATTTATCATTTCGCGACAACCATAACGGCGAGCACGAAGAGAGTGCGCGAAGGCGAAGGTTGAAAGCAATTGCCAAGAGGGCCGGATCCCTGGACGCAAAGGTGACTTGGTCGTACATGCGCTCTTACCGACCACAATTCAACCATCGAAGATCCTGCGCAAGCGCTTCTGCCCAGGTAAGAAACAGAAAGCGTGTTTGCAGGCCACCGCGTGGCCTTCTGACGACCCTCTTCATTCACGAGTTGAAGCTGAATGCGGATGGTGGGCCAGCGGGACCCTAGCTCCACCAACATGCGTAGCAACTCGGATGGACCTCATCATCAATCTGTAAGACGTTCGTAACGTAGCGTGCCCTGGTCCGCCTGCGAGCTTTTCGTTGAAGATCACAATGACGGTAAGGTGGGAACTCGGTGTTTATTCCCATGGAGGGAGGGAACAGCCGCCCACCTCTGAGTCGATTGAATGAAAGAATCACGAGTGACTGATACATTCGAGGTCTCCCTTCAAGTTTTACTGATGGTTGCCGATGATACAATAGATGTGACCAGGATGCACTCCGAGACTCATGTTTGTATGTGGCCGATCTCTGTAATGGGAAAAGAATTAGATGACGTACCTGCAGGAGAGAATCATCAACGCTTCCCGGCCAGGCCGCGCAAGAACTTGATGTACATGCACATGGGCGCCAACTGGGCCTCAATTTGTTATTGCAACAACTGACATCTATACTGTACATGTCTGATTTTCTTCCTTTCATTCAGGGCTGCCTGCCACCCCAAACATTCCTTGGTCTTAACTAACCCTATGGCTTAATGCGAAAGCGCCTTTATCTTGTCAATAATCGCTACGAGAAGAATAAACACGACATGCGTGTGAACAGAACCAACCACGTACACAGCGGGTCCAGACCTTGGTATGGGATCTGCTCTTGCAAACCGCCGCAACCTAGAGTGATTATTTCGGCATGGATAGAGCAGGTGTAAAAATAGTAAGACATACCCTCCTTGGTTGTACCAAGATGGCCATACTTGGGCGTGAGCTGACGCTCGAGAAGCCAAGTACCGAACCTCGAGCCAAGCTGGAGAGATGCAGAACTCAATACGAGTTATGGGCCGACTAACGAGCTACACATACCCCGGTCTTCCGGCTGAGGGACTCAACGACAAGCACAAATGGGCTCGAGCCAATTTTCCTAATTGTCTGTGTGTATGATACGTCGGCGATTAGGCAGTCACTTAATGTAAGTAGATGCGTACCTGTTCGTCAACGAGATTGAGCGTAGGTTTGTTGACAATGCCAACATCCAGGCCCTCCTGACGAACTCGCAGAACCGCATCATAACTGCGATAAAGCAATTCGCCGTATGACACGACATATCCGGCCTTACCCTCGAGGATGATCTCATCCTCACCGGGGACGAACTCGTAGTTCCCGCCGAAAAACTTCTCATCGGAGTTTGGCTTGAGAATGTAGGGAACCTTTGCACGCGTAGAGAAAACAAAGCGCAAGCCACGCTCGAAGAATACTCGCTTGATGATGGCATGCATTTGCAGAGCGTCTGCAGGGAAGTACAGCCTGGACTGCACATCATCTAGACCATTGTCGGCAAAAAAAGAATTGATGCCAAAATGACAAGTGTTATCGGCCATTTCATCAACTATGAGGCGTCATCGACAGACCCCACCACATGGACGGTGCGAAATCACGTACCACCGGAGTGAGAGAAATGGCACAGTACGTTGCAGTTGTTCAAGCGCGCCATGGTGATCTCAGAAACGACCATCTCAAGGAAAGCGGAGAAAGTAGAAAAGACGCCAAACTTGTCAGGGTCGAAACCAAACCCTGCTGCAGCAGAAAAGTTTCCGCGTTCCATGATCCCAGAAGGAACAAAGACTTCTGGATGTCTCTGGTGGATGACCTTCAATCCAGTCGACCCCTCCAGGTCGCCTGCACAATCAGAGTTTCAGTACCAAACAGGATTTAAAACTTAACGATGGCACGAACTATCGATGACCATAACCTTCCGTGCAGCCTCTTCTTTGGAAAGACCATCAAGTACAGCACTCACGGCTTCACCAAATACGACGCGATTCGCATTGGTTTCACGCGTTGAACCAACATGGACATACGGGACCGAGACAGGCTTGATAGTCGACAGAATGTTCTCAATCACGGCGTATTCATCCTCCGAGTAACCGCGATGCTTGAAATATCCAAGTGCACCCTTGACCGAAATCACATCGTGTCCATGCGTGCTTCCCTCGATACCGGGGACTCCTGGAGCCATGACACGTTTGGATATAACTATTTCCAAGTGTCAGCAAAGACGATAAACCGCAACATAAAGGGAACCGGCACTCACTAGCCGCAGGGCCCTGGTGGGTAATAACTTTGACAAATCCAGCCCACAGAGCATCGATATCTTCACCTTCCACAGTGACCACCTCAAGGCCGTGGCCAGCGAGCGTCTTGTGTAAATCATAGCCCTTCAGATACTCGGATGGGTGCCCAGCGATGGTGACATTATTGTCATCAATAATAATCTTGACGTTCAAGTTTTGTGCAACCGCCAGTCGAGCCGCCTCGGCGTCGTTACCTTCCTGCTGGGAGCCATCTGAACCAAGGCAGTAGATGGTCTTATCGCGATTAGCAAGTGCAACGCCATTGATGAGAGGCCATAAGTGTCCGAGGCGCCCGGAAGAGAATTTGACGCCTGGGGTGACACCAAGCTCAGGGTGACCCGGAAGCTTCGAGTGGGCCGCGCGATACTGCAGAAGATGATCTACGGAGATGTGACTTTCGAGTGCCGCGAGTAGGTACTGTGTTGCGACGCGGTGGCCTGTGTGGGTAGATTAAGAATAGAAAACCGGGTGGATGATGAGGGTGACGAACCAGCCTCGTCGAAGACAATGGGATAGTGCTTGTCGGATGCTTCGAAAAGGGATAGAAGGATACATAGTTCGGGCACGGTATCGTAGGCACCACCTAAACAGGGTGAGACGTAGATAAGGGTATATTATTGATCGTAATGATCGCAACAATGCTAAGCTTCGGGTAGATCTTCGCAAGAACAGAGACAGAGACACGCGGTGTGGATAAGATTGATGAAGGAGACACACTAACCTGTATGTCCACTGACGCCTCGAGCGGCACCCGTGGACGTGAACAGGACGATTACATCGCGTAGAAGCTGGATGTTATCCTTCAATGTCTGCTTTTGCTGAGGAGTGAGCTGAGGATTCGAAGGATCAAGTTTCAGCCTGTGTGCCAGTGCGAGGTAAGCGTGTGTGTGCTGGAAACAGGGTGATCACAACTTTTTGTACTGGTTGAGAAGATCGATAGGGAATTTGGGCTGCGCGTCTGACATGGTGGTGGATTGAAAGACGAGTAGACTACCGTCCTGACAGATCATATAGTCCAGTCAGTCGCTGTGATGTCATCATCCCCGGCATGATCGCGGCCTTTCCTCGAACGTTGGTCGTCGGCATTGCACTCGGCACTGGACGCACGGGACATTTTCGGATTCGGAGGGCGCGTCATTTCCCGATCGGCCTGTCCTTCACCTCTTGCTCGGTGTTTGTGAGCGCGACTCGGAGACTACAAGGCTTCTCGCTACGACATTTTTCCCCTCGCCGTCCTCCTTGGACCCGCGCTGTCGCTCACATATCTTCATATATATGCCATCCTCTGAACAGGATATAGGTTACAGGCACACTTTTCGCGAACACAAAGTGCACAGTGCCAAGAGCAATATAGCGACGCCTATCTATCATCAGTTAGTCGCACCTTATCTGACCACGGACCATGGACAATAAGGGAGATGAGGGTCTTCTTGTTGGACATAAATCCCTTACTATCGGACATTCCTCGTGCCATCGGTTTTAATTCATGCACACACGGTTGGAGTCTGCGTGTTCCTCTCACCGATTGTTGCACGCGGTAGTATCTTCAACTCAGCTTGCGTGGCATCCGCTCAGTCCTGTGGTATGGTTCGCGAATCAACTATTATATGCGGTAGGTGATGCCGGAGGCTGGTTAGGCATATCTCCGCAGGCCAGTAATTGCTTGGAGGACGAAGCGCTCTGGCACAAATCCCAGTGTAATTCATGTTCTATTGGGTGCATATATCTTTAAAAAAGAGCTGGTAGTCGATCCCAGGGGGGCGATAGATCGCCGAGTTTTCAAGATGCAGCATTCCTAGGTTCTGGGACCGAAGAATAACCATTTTGTTGGTACGAAAAAGATATTACCCGTGATTTGCCTGGAGGGAGAGGTAACGGTGAAACAGAGAAGAATATAGGATGGGAATCACTTACTCATCAATGCATCAACACCTAAGAATTGGCCAGATGAGTCACTCGGGTTGCAGAATAGATATCTCAAAGGGAAAGAAGACGTTGGTGTCTGAATGGGTAAGAGTCAGATGGTTTAGTAGTAGGACATCATCGCTCTGTAGGCAAAGTGGGAAATGCAGTGCAGCGCACGTATGAACATGAACGGACCGATACGCGTGCACGGAATGAAGCTAATGAAGCTCAGCACTGAGTTCCCCTCAACCCTTCGCCTCTTTTGAGGTGCCACTGCCATGACCTTGACGTCCTCCCTCTCGTCGTTGGGCAGCTCGAACCAATGACGGCCAATACCTCGTGTAAGTGTGGGAAACTTGGGTGGCAACGTCGAAATCGATGATCTGCAACCGAAATGTGTCGGTGTACATAAGGTTATCCGGCTTGATGTCACGGTGAGCAACGTAATGGCGGTGGAGGAAGACAGGCCCTTTGATCAAGTCCTCGGCGTACTGGAGGAACCGACATGTTCTCCGGGATGTGCCAGCAGTAGTAGGGCTGATCGTCGGATAGGAAGGAACCGATCAGAGGGATGACGTACTCGTTTGGGGGTTCTCGCGAATTCCAGAATTGGCATTTCCTCTGGATTGCTATTGATCTCGGCGACGAATTGCTTTCCATCCGAGAGTCGCCATACAATGAAGATAAGGCATCTGCATATATATATAGTCAGTATATGTTTCAACCAACCATCCGAGTCTCTACGCACCCAACCAGTTCCTATCCATCTGCTGAGAGGATGGTCGCCTTGGTCGTCTTTGTCAGCTGGCTGGTCCGTCGCGTCACTGCCTCCATTCCACTTTGTCGGTGGCTTCGTCGAAGAATAACTCAGAAGGCCTGCGGCACTTTGCGAGAGATTGTTGACTCATGCTGCAACTTGTGAAGTAGAAGCCGGATTATATATTTGTAGGATGAGAGGGACGCGAACCCACCGGTTGTTTGAAAACAGCTCCTTGAAACAGTTAAGCCTTAAAATCATCGGGATAGCTCTCCGTCACATTCCTTTTGTCTGTCTTGTTCATCGTTTTCAGCCCTTTGATAGAGGTTGGGTCGAATGTCGTATCGTCCTCGGAAAAGATAGCCACGAGAATGAAGTCCGTTTGGTCCCCGTTCTTGACCAGCGTCTTGCTTTTGAGTCGAGCACAACGATCTACATATGTCTCATCTCGAATTCACAACGGCGCACTCTCGTCGGATCTTTCTGGGTCGTACAACTCCTCGAAGCATTCATTGCCCAATGGGCAAATGAGATGTCCTGTAAACTTGGACACCAGTAAGAAGTCAAGAGGCGAGACAAAATCAAACGAAACGCCTACTCACGATGTACCAGGGGTGTATCGCTCGCCTTTTCTGTCGAGCTTGTCGATATTCATCGAGGTTACTGGGACATCCGTGGGGTTCAGATGATGCAATTACGTGGATCACATTGCGAGTCAGATGTCTTAATCAAAAGCCCAGCGTTCCACTTGAATGAAACAATCTCTGTGTTTCTCATAGGCAGCTGGTCTGGGGCCATTATTAAAATGAATGAATACATGGCGACGGGATCAGACGAAAATTTTGGAGACCTGTTGACGTGATGTTATCTGAAACGGGGATGCTGACCATCTCTGGAGGATTCGTCGAAATACCGTACCGCAGCAACATGAAGGATATGAAATTGTCATGTCTCTGGACCGGAGGGATCATGAGCCACACGCCCCCAAAGCGAGGCAGTGAGATCGTTAGAACGGACTCAACTGACTCACTCAAGGCCTTTAAAGGATCCCCTCTTCGCGTTTTTCCATCGCTCCCCAACTCATCCCCATCGACGAGTTACTTACCTGCACTTCTTACTACCACCTTACTACCACCTCTCGTGAACTGTTTTTTTTTTTTTGCCGCTATGGATCCTGCGTATATGAAAAAAAGTGAGTGGCGCCCGTCGTTCCTCTTCGTTACGAGTGCTAAGCGTTTCCCGCAGAGATCGTCGACCTGAGCGACGAAGAGCTCATTACCCTCGGGTTCCTAGGCGATAGTGAGCCGCTTCGTCATTACACACGTCCATCTCTCACTCATTATTGTCCGTCCACCTTGTAGACGTCGCTCCGGGTGTCAAAACTATGGTCGAAAAAGTGAGGGCTGACCCCGCGCGTCTGGGCAGTAAGTCTCTATCTTCTTTTTTGCGCGTTTCAGTACTCACATCTTTTTGCGTTTTCAGCTGTGACGTGTTTTATGGTCGACTGTCTCATTCGCAGGTACTCGGCCCAGGCTCCTCCAAAGACGCTGCTGAGCCCCTGGGCTCTCCTACCCTTCCCGCCTCTCCCACCATCAGCGAGGCCGAGACCCTTTACTCGCAGCTCAGTAACGACTCAGACGCCCTCACCGTCGTCGCCCCCGACCTGATCTCCAAGTATGAGAAAAACTTCTGGTATCACGGCATCTCCAGCGACCCTCCCAAACTCATGTGGCGTTCCGATCTCGAGACCAACCCCTTCCCCATCCCCCCGCCTGGAACCCACTTCTTCAAAATCCCCACCAAGACTGCCCACGGTGTCTTTAATACGCCGCTTAACGGCGTGTGGGATATCGTCGCTCCTCAGATCCCGGCATCGATGAAGACCCACGGCCTTCAGTACTCCGCGCTTAAGACAGCTCGCTTCTCGACCGTCGAGGATGGCAAGGAGGAAACTTTTGGCCCAGTCGTTGTGTGGATCGCCGTTCGTCCCAACACCACCGACGCCGGGGCTGTTCGCGATGCCACGCCAGACATCCTTCACATCCTCGCTAACGCCAAGATCACCGATGTCGTCGTCGAGTGGTACGAAGGGTCGATCCAAAGGCTGGCCGGCCCGCCTCTGATGAGCGTCGAGGACAACACCAGCCCCAGGTTCGGCCTCAATCACCCCTTCAACACTGGCCTCGGCATCCCCATCGCCAGGCAGTCCGACGACGCGCAGGGGGTGCCCTCACGTTGCTGTTCCGGGAGATGAAGACCAGCAACGGCGACCCCAGCGACAGGATCCTCGCCCTCACCAACAAACACGTCGCCTCCGTCGACACGACCACCAATTACGAGTTCGACGGGGCTGACCCTCAGCACATCCTCGTCTGTGGTGACCGCCGTCTCGCTCGTGCCGTCAGACTTGCCGGAGAATTGGCGGACTTGGAGTTGAGGTTGGGCGGGAAGGAGAGCACGGCCCTGCGACGTAAGAAGAACGCCTTGGATAAGAAGAACGAAGACAACGCCACTCTCCAGACATTCTTCACCGAAGTCAACGCCGACTGGCAGGATACCAACGGCCGCAGGTTCGGTGTTGTCGACTGGGCTTCCGAGATCTCCGTCAGGGTTGATGACCGCCACTACACTCGCGACATCGCCACATTTGCGGTCGATGGGGCGAAGGTCGAGAATTTTGAGCGTAACACCGTCGATCTAGGTGCGTCCCGTTCCATTCCCCCCCCCTTCATTCCAATCTCGCTTACTAACATTCAACTCTTCAGGAAACCAATACAGCGCCGGTCAGCTCGAGGACCTCTTCTGGCCCATCGCTGCCGTTCGCGATGGCAGGACGATCCCAGCCGACCTCCAGCTCCCCATCCGTTGCGCTCTGCCTCGCCGCCTCGTCATCAATCCTGACACGGAGGACAAGAATGGCGAGCCCCTCTATATCGTCGCCAAGTACGGCAACACGACTAAGCTCACATTGGGCCGCTATTCGGGTATGGATGCCTATACCTGCACCGACCTCGGACTCGAGTCCAGGGACGTGGTCGTCTATAACTATAGCAAGACCTCTGGCGACTTTTCGGACCACGGCGATTCGGGCTCCCTCATCTTCACGGGCGACGGCGACGGGCTCGCCATCCTGCACTCAGGGATGCCTCGAGGCATCACGTCACCTACGGTACGCCCATCTGGTGGGTCATCAAGCAGATCCTCAACAAATATCCCTTCGCCGAGTTCTACGGCATCACCTACACCCTCGACTGAGCGCAAGCACATCCAAGCTCCGTCCTCGTTGTTCCCCCTTCCCCCACTGTCCTTTCTCCTCGTCTTCTGTTTTTTTTTTTCGACCAGCCTTTTCTATCTGCTTCTTGTCTCGTTGGTTCAGATGCGTGACTTGATTCTCGATTCGCTGCCAAATGTTCGTCCCCTTTTCCTTTAATCCTTTATGCTAGTAGCTGATAATCTTTGTCGTCTAGCTCTTTGGTGGATTGAATGCTTTGTCTGTTCCATCGGCGTCGTCTCGGCTCCCTCTCTCTCTTTCATTCTCTCCGATATCTATTCGTTGCCTGGCTATCGACGGAGCTGGTGGATGTCTTGACTGGTGAATCGCTGCCCTGGTTCGTTCTCCATCTTCTACTTCGTATCTCCCTACCGACTGAGAACAACCTTGACGTCCGGGCACTGGATCGTCGACTTCTCGCTCAGGTATGTCTGGTCCTCTCTCCCGTTTCTCGATACGTGCGGCTCAGAGCTCTTTCTTTTAAGCCTCTCGTCGCGTAAACTCGCAGCCTCGTCCGCCCGCATTGTATGACTGTTTTTCTCGTCTCGACTATTACTATCCCTCCCTCCCCTCCCCACTCCTGACTCGTACACCCCACCTCAATACATGTTACGTTGTTACGCCTTTGAAATGGACATTATTTGTGATGTTGTTCGTATACGCCGTCGAGTGATCAGTAAGCCAAACTTTGGACAAGGTAAGATGTTGATTACTTGTCGTCCAAGGACTTCGGTATGAGCAGCAAGCAAGCAAGTCTCATTCATTCCGTGTAACATCTCGATACATATCTCTGGCAGAGTAATAGCCAGTACAGGCCTAACCCATTCCCATTAACAACATCAAGCAGTGCCCAACGAGAAGGTGGCTTAGATATCTCATCTAGACACGTTCAAATGCGCCTATCAACGAATTCCATTTCATCATGATCAAGGGGATCTACCACGTTAGATTGCATAAAAATGTATGAAAAATGCTCTTGGGAGTTCAGCCTAGCACCTCCATATAGCAAGACATTTCGAGAAAGTAAGAAGACTAGGCCGCCGGTGCCCGAATAACGACGGAGACCCGACATGGGGCAAGTTACGAAAAAAAAAAAAAAGTTAAAGGGGTATGCTACGCTGTCCAGGGCAGCGAGGGTATACCTAGTTGCACCATGGAATGTCCGTGTCCGTGGGCCTTGCCGGCTGTGCGGTCACAGGTATCGTAGTGGCCGGAACTGTGCCACTGGGAAGTGGGGGCGCAATACCCGTGGGGGCCACGCAAAGTACCTGTGGAGTATAAGAACTCCCATCATGTCAGTCAATCAATGTACACATACCTCGCCGATGTACATGTTCGTGCAGCCTGCATTCAGCTGGGGGTTGTTGTGATAAAGTACGGCGAGATCAATATGGTGATCATGGGTCACTTTCTTGCAGATGTCATTTGGTTGAACCACATATGTAGCCGTGCAGTCTTGGCCGTGTGTTCCCAGGCACAAAGTTTGGCCAGGCACTAGATTCGTGCAATCCTCATTGATAGTGGGATTTAGAACCGCAAGTTGATAGCTACGGAAGGATTAGAGTATTGTCGGAATGCTGCGGCGGCGTACGCACGTGGAGACATGTTCCGCCTTGGATATTCCATCACAAATCTCACCCGGTTCAACGGTGTGTGTGCGCGTGCACGCCGGAGTCTGAGCGAGAACTGTCCTTACGTAAGATAAAAGGGCAGAAAGCTCGCGTCAAATCGAATGGCTTACCAACAGACGCGGAAAAGATTATAGCGGCGATGGAGGAAAGGAGCATTTTGATTTTTACAAGTGCGGGGGGTGTAATGAGAGTGTGATCAAATGAATGGGGTGCCTGTCTTCGCCGCGGCTGGCGAGAGGAAACGAGGGCGGGTAGAGGAAGAAGAGAGAGGAAGAAGAGAAATGGATTTGAGGTGGCCTGCACAAATGCACGGGTGGTCCATTTTTATATCGTCGCTATCGTCGCTTACATCAGGAGGTGGATTGGCTTGGCACGCACGCTCGCGACCGACTCGTTGCTCTGACAACTTTATGTTCTTCTCACCTCGAGCTGAAAATTCGTAGGGAATTTTCGAACGCTACTATGCTCGTTATCCTACAAAGTCCACAAATAAGACACTTTCGTGCGGTGGTCCTACACACTGGACGTACATTTCTCTGCTCAAAGATCGCACCATGTGTCGGCCCACCATATCTCCCCGAATCGAGTTTCCATGGCATTTTGATCATGAAGGAACACTTCTTTCATGTTCCGACTAAATTCACCCTCGGACTCCATGGTCTTGAACCATCCGCGCGACTCTGAGTCTCCGCGCTGTTCTTACTCGCAAGTTGACCCGCTTGCTAGGAGAGTACAGCCAACATATTGGTTTCCCGTAATTTCTTTTATCGCAGGAGAAGCGAGAACAATAGGCTTTATGTAATTGCCAATTTGGGGCGCCAAAGCTGTTTTGTCACTGGTTGCAAGCAACCGAGTGGATCACGATCCCAGGGGCGACGTGGTGACGTCGTAGCGCGGAAGGTTCGTTCTTACCCTTGGGCCTTGGCCGCTTTCCCCCCATTATGGTGCGGTACCTTACTTACGCCAAAGCGAGGATATGTTCTGATCTTCGACCGGATCCATACTTTCCGATCGCCCCTGTCATCTAAATGACTCAACAAGAGTCGTAGGCCTCTCGCGTGGAGAATACGAAGGTCGCAGCAACGTTTTCTTGCTGGTTTCGTGAGCTACGTGGTTGGTACCTGTAGGATAGCGAGTCCGATCTTATTCAAAGAACGGACTGCTGATGCTGAACGTCGTTGAACGTTGATAACCCTTTATCAATAGCTCTTTCAGCCAGAATTTAAAGCCAATAAGAATCCACAAGGCCACGATTGATGCAAGTTATGAAGAATCTTCTCGCAAGCGTCGATATCCTTGTCTGGTCAGTCCTGACGGGCCTATGCCATGCTTTGCCTCACTGATTACGTGATTATAATAATACCAAATGTAGTTGACCCAACCAGATCGCAGAGCCCGACCCCAGACGTGGGGCAGAGATAGGGATGACTTAAAGCTGATACAGTGATGCGGTGACATGACACAGCCGCATAGACGGTGGTCGGCCATACGGTACTCATGCACGACTGGCTGGCCTCCGCACATCTTGGTCACACATACTACGACCCGCTCGTTCTTTTCTTTAGACGATAAATAATGGATGTTAACCGACACTCGCGACTCCTGCGAGGTCAACATTCATCAAAGACTCAATTAGACAATACTGCATGCTTCTGTTCCATGCGGTAGCATGTGCCGCTGTTCGGCTTCCTCTGTCTCTGTGCAAGCTTCATGGGACTTCCTTACCTCTCTTGGGTGGCATAGATTTTACAATTCAATTCCAAATAACCCTACCACGCTTCGTTGATTGAATCATTTCTCCCCTATACCCCGCGCTTGGGAGGTCGGCCCGCGGTGTCTCCCGTTCTTATATATTTGATCTGGGTCTGAGACCATCTGCCATTTAGCGACACCCTCCATGCATCCTATCAAGCGTCTGAACGGGGCGTTTCGCTACGCCAGAGGGCCTGCTCTCGTTGCAACTTTACCTGCTCTCTCTCGCCGCGCTCGTCGAAATCACAGCGTCACGGCCAAATCCTCGTACATAACCACCTCGACAGAGAAGGATCCCTACCAATATCAAGTCGGCTTCGGAAACCGCTTTACAAGCGAGGCTGTGTAGGCACTCCTCCTTAGTGACTGCGAGCCAAGCTAAACAACGGGCGAGATAGGCCTGGCGCACTCCCTGATGCCCAAAATTCTCCGCAGAAGGTCAGATATGGCTTATATGCTGAGGCGGTGCGTATCCACCATTGTAATCTGTCGTCATCACGCGAATAAAACACAGGTGACAGGGACTTCTTTTGTGGCACCTCGCGTCGAGAGCAAGATGGCGTAAGTTGGCTGCCACGTCGTCTATTCGTGATCCTGACCAATCATCAGTTGGTTATACCGCATCCGACCATCGGTGGCGCATCAGGGCTTTACTCCAATCGAAATTAACCCCAACGCACGTTTTTCCCTTCTTTTACCACGCCGTTGGTTCTCATGCATCCGCACACAGCTGCAAGCGGATTTCTCTCTCACCAATCCACGTGTCCAAGTCTCTCCAACTCAGCTTGCATGGTATCCATTCGCAGTCCCACAGGAAGGCTCAGGAGTCGACTTTGCGCGCGGCCTGAAGACGTTGTGTGGAGCGGGTTCGCCGGTGCTGCGAGAAGGACTAGCTATACATATCTACGCGGCCGATAGAAGCATGGAGAACGAGGCATTCTGCAACAACGATGGTCACATGCTGGTTCTTCCGCAGCAGGGTAGGCTGGATCTCCAGACCGAGTTTGGCAGGTGAGGCGCAATCCGTCGTGAGCTCCTCCGTTGGGGTGCGCCGCATGCTAACGGGGAACACAAAGTATAATGGTACGCCCAGGAGAGCTCGTTGTGATTCAACGTGGGATAAGGTTCAAGGTCGGGCTCCCAGATGGCCCCGTCCGTGGATGTAGGTCGTACCAGGACGCATTATTCCATAAGCTGAATCTATGTATGCAGACATACAAGAGATCTTCGGCTCGCAATTTGAGTTACCTGAACTCGGTCCCCTTGGCTCCCATGGCCTTGCAAATCCACGCGACTTCGAATCTCCGGTCGCGAGCTTCGATGTTGACCAGTCTCCCTGGGAGAGTAAGTGTTGGTACTCAGTGAAGTGATGCACTTTTTCTGATATTGTGATTTTCATGCTTACTAGTTGTTTATAAGTATGTCACAACAAATGAGAGCATCCGGGACAGCTGGCTGATCGGGAATGCGCAGAGTTGGAGGACGGCTGTTTTCTTGCAAGCAGAACCACACGCCATTCGATGTCGTTGCTTGGCACGGAAAGTTCGCTTTTCAGTTCCTTCCGCTGCGTTGAGCTTTCATCTTGCTTACTCAAAGCACCCCACAGCTACGTACCTTATAAATACGCGCTGGAGAAATTCGTGAATGTTGGCAGCATTTCAAAGGACCACATCGACCCTTCCATCTTCTGCGTGTTGACGGCGAAGTCGAAGATACCCCACCACCCTCTGGTGGACTTCCTGATCTTCAGCCCGAGATGGGACGTCTCGAATCATACGTTCCGACCGCCGTTCTACCATCGGAATAGCTCGACTGAGTTTATGGGTCTCTTGTATGGAGATTACGGAGGTCGTAGCGACGGTTTCCAGCCTGGTGGAGCAAGCTACGAGACTGGGTTTTGTCCACATGGCGGTAGGCTTAATTTGTCGGGCATGACTGATAAATGTTGACGGGACCTCATTAGTGTCATACGAGGAATTTAAGAAGGCCACAGAAGCGGATTTGAAGCCAATGCGAGTTCACGAGGGCACCATTGGTACGTTTTGAGGCGAAAGGACCTTCTCCACCCGAGCCCTGACGTCCCATATTTCTCACACAAGCGTTCATGTTCGAGTCCAGCCTGATGCTTCCCCTCACCGACTACGCGACTAAGCGCTCCGGTGTGTTACACGGTGAGTTGGGTCTGAATTGACCCTTTGTCATATTGAGGCGGTTGACCTTGCGAGATCTTAGAGCACGAACCACAGATGTGGGATGGACTACATGCCCAGTTCCTGGATCATCTGGGTGAGATAAATGCGGAACTGAGAAAGGTGGGTGTACAAGAGGTCAAAGTGAACGTGACTTGAAGAGCACCCACAAAACGAGACACGATGTATGATAGCATTGTGCTGATCGTCGTAAGAATGCGATGCGTGATGGGTAAATGATATGCGCCTTGTTTGTCAGAATATCCCAATTGCATGCTGTCAGACCCACCCCCCGCTTCGCGTTTCTGGTCACCCGTATCCCACTCCCGCAGACGATTCCCACTCCAGCCCAAGGCTCACAGTGCCTTTTTTCCTCCCCCGTCCCTGACTGTGCACCCTGCGGGTAACACTCGAATGCGGCCACGTCGTCCTTTCCTATTTCCATCTTTTGGCCCTTTCCAGTGAGAGGCGTGGGGCGGAACCTCTGTCGTGCACTCGCCTTTATAGTGCTCGACCCCATCAAGAAAGTTATAAACCCAATGGTGTTCCCTGTGGAACATTCAAAGTCGTGAGCAAGGGTAACGCTCGGGAGATTGTGGACTAGTCGTCTGACGACGGTGACTCTGCTCCGGCATACGTCAGTGGCGTCTCTTACGCGCATCAAGGCTCAAACTGTTATGATTCTGCCCCTTTGTCACGTAGCTACGTCGGATATCATGAAAACCGTCGCCAGCAGATGGACGTAGTAGAAGAGGTACGGTGAGCCGGAGGAGTTCTGTAGACCTAAGGGCGATACTCCCGTCCTTGGCTTTTGTCAGTTGACATGAAACCTGCTAACGCATTCGCACAGGATGAATCCGATCTCCGTAGCTCTCCCGATCGACTGTTTTTCGAAAACATCCCAGTAAGCATGTGTTAGGTCTATCTTGGTTTACCTGGCGCCACCATGTAGTGCTTCGAGAATTGACAGGGGGTTCGGAGGAAGATGTTGCTATAAAACTAGTCGAAGACATGAAGCAGATGGAGAGCATTTGTTTGTCCTATAGAGCCTTGGGGATAGACCCAATGTAACATGGGCAACGAGCTCGGCTAGACAAGAAAGTCTACTAGGGCACACAACACGGACATCGAGTTGTGCCGTCCCACGAGCTCACCGCGCACCTAGTTCTCTCTGGAGCTAAATGGTGCACATGTCTGTGAGGTGCGTAGTCAATCATACCGGAAAAGCAGTTTCCTGTTGCGGGCTACCAGGGGAAGGTTCCGTGAAAGTGATGTTGATGGCTCCATAATGTAGCAGGCCTAGTTGCTGCGAGTGTAGTAGTCACCCTAAATGCAATGAGAAATGGGGACAATGATCGTGGGCATGAACGTGAATAAAGAAAAGAAAGACACCCTGTGGATATCGGATCCACAGTCGCAAGTGCCAAGACGGACGAGACGAGAACGAACGATGCGAGAAAGTGGGGAAACGTAACTGGGATTTCTGTTTGAATCCCCCTTAGCTGCTGAGTTCCTCCTTTATCATTAAGGGAGGAGAAGTTCTTAAATACAAAAAGTACTCCCATAGATTTGAAAGAGTGGTATCAAGGTACGCAAAGGTCGCCGTACAGTAAGAATGAAGGGACAACCTAGGGACTATATGGGCATATGAGGGGGCGCTCCGGTGCACTGATCCGCTCCGATCCATAGATAGATCCGAGGGACTCCTTACAATAAGTCACTGTAGGTCCTCCGTCCGTACTTCTCTCGTACTGCAACAACTTCATCCATCAATGCATCTGGATCAGTTGAGATATCTGGATTGCATCAAGCGGACTGTGTCTGATCAATTGATCGAGCGGCGTTGTTAAATTTAAAGGAGATTGTCCAAAATGTTACCATCCCAAAAAGAATTAAAAAAAGCATAATGTTGTTGTTTTCGTGTCGGATAGCAATGTTGAGTAGAGAAACGAGAGTGGATATTGTCACAAATCGGTCTGTTCTAGAGTTGACACTACCTTCGAGTTACACCCGCACCACGAGCTGCAAAAATACGTACCGTCGACGACTGCCACGGACATTTCTTCGCACGCCGCACTAGGAGACTGTCGTATCACACATGACCCGATCCTCTACGGAACCTGGATGAAACTCGTAGTTTTCTATACCAGTCTTCACGCACGGCGTAATGGTGGTGAGCTGGGTCAGTGCACTGCGCTGAGTTATCTCACTCACATGGTCACCTTGGCCCTCACTGATCACGAGCTCTGAGGTTGGGTTGACTATTCTCTCTATTGTTGAGGGTCAGTATCTCTATTGGTGAGCGCACAGGCCTCGTAAGGCAATGTCAAAAAATCACACCTCGAACCATCTATTTTCCACGCGTTGACAACCAAATTAAAAGCGCCCCACCACTTGTTCATCGACCTCTTTAATTCTTCAGCTCACTATTTTGTCCCATGCACATTATGCTATCACCGGACCTGAGCGCCTAAGCGATTAGGCGTGGAAGCGGTGGGGAACCAGTGCCTTTGCCGATTGAAGATGAGTGTATCAGTGTCACTTGAGGTGTCGAAGAATGTCTCAGAGGTATAGTGATATAGATGACTGAATAGGTCGTAATGGGTGTGTGAATTCGGTGTTTTGTTTCCAAGCCCATGCGTCCCCTGCAAAAGAATGCTCAAATAGTTTACCACAAAGGAAATCGCCGAGCACAAAGTCTCAGATGTTGATGACCCGCCGCCGCTTCATTTATGGGCGGCTCTCGGACGAGGCAAAGACAGAGCCACGAAAGGTGGGCCGATAATGTTATGGCTATGACATGGGAGACAACACCGACACGTGCATCATAACTTGGTGAAGAATTGAATGTGATTGATTACATGATATTGGACATGTGTGAACGTGTGAACAGGAGGTGCGTGCAAGGGCGTAAATAACGCCGAATAATTTTCCGACGTGAAGTAAGTGGCGTTACTATAACGCCCCTATACGCCCACGAATTTTTCACTGAAAGGTTTCGGTCAGAAAATGGACGACAAAATAAAATGCAAGGAGAAAAAGGAGTCAGAGAACCGAGATCGACAGAGGACTCGTCTCGATGAGAGGAGCACCTTCAGACGGCACTTCCTAAAATGTCGGTATGGATCATCCGCACAGAGAAGGAGGAAATGTGAAGAAGTTTGAGGACGGGAGACGCACCTTTTAATTTTGAGGGGGAAAGGTGGAATGGAGAGGAGCAAAAACAAGATTATGAGCTGAGAGGGAAATTTCAACTCCGTCTGGGTAAATTTCAGATAATGTGATTCCAATTCGATAATCCCCCCACAAACCCCCCCTTTTTACTTACCGTCCTCTCTTTCCCGTCCCTCCTCATAGTAAGGGGGGTCGTCCATGCCGCATTAATCAGACACGCCTATTTTTTGGAGTAGCATCCTTGTGTTGCGAAATTTAAAGCGGTGAGTGTTTGAGTTTTGAATTCGTCAGTTGCGCGGTATGCATATGTGCGGACGAGAGGGGGGGGGTTAGCGTTACCAGAACGAAAAAAAAAAAATATTACATTGACCTGCTTCCCTTTCCCTTTCCTTGTTTTTGATTCACTCGCCGACCGTCAACCTCGTCTCAACGATGACCACCCCAGACTGTCTTGTCCATGGACAGCCTCGCAAGCTCTTTATCCGCCCAACCTCCCTCGTCTGGCCAACCCACTACAGGTGGTGAGACAAGCCCCGCCAATGGCACCCTTACTCCCGCCGTTGATGCCAACGTTGCCCCCGTCACACCCGTGAAGCGCGGTCCTGGCCGTCCCAAGGGAAGCGGTGTCAAGAAACATATCGATCCTAACGCGCCTATCCCGCCAAAGCGACCCGTCGGCCGCCCACGCAAGGATGGTCTCCCTGCTGGTTCCGTACCACGTGGAACCCCCTCTTCAGCCACCCGCAAGCGCAAGGTGGCTGCGCCAGGCGATTTTGCCACACCATCTACGGCAGACAATGGAAGTTCTCAAACGCCAGCACCAACTTCCACCGCGCCGCCATTTTTAGGCTCGGTGTGTCTCCTCGTGCTGAAAAAAGGATGAATCGTTGATTCCCCTATCATCAGCCCGCTTATAGCACGTATACCTACCCAACTCCAACCACCCCTGCGCCACAGCAATCATGGAGTACAACGTACAGCACACTGTCGGCTGCACTTCAGTACAAGCCAACAGAGACAGCCCTCTCCTCTCCTCAGAAGGCTATACCGGCCGTTGATCCAGTACTCCACGATGATTGGCCAGAGCTTCTTCGAACGGATGCCAATATGCTGCTTCAGAGCCTCGTCTCCTCTCTCCAAACGCCCAATCCCGTCTCTCGCACTGGAATGAACGTCGAAGAGTCCTTCAAGTTTCATGTCAATTCGCTGTCACCCCAGGAGAGCACTGGCCCCATTCCGCAGCTATATTCATTCCTGAAGACTTTCTGGTTGCCTTGGTCCCCGCATTATTTCGCGCTTACCGCCTCGTCGTTCACATCGCCCACATCGCCCGAGCATCGCTTCTTTTACTGGGACCCCCTCCCTTTGGTGTTTAACGGCATCGCCTGTCCATTCTGTGCCGTACCACTCCTCAACCGCGGCTGTATCCGCTCCGCCCCAACAAAGGTCTACGATCTCGGCAGGCCCTTTTTCCTCATCGGTTGTGAGTATTCCTGCAACAATATGCAGTGCAAAGGCCGCACTGGAACAGACGGGCGCCGCTTTGCTAGCACGGACCCCGTGGTCATTCGCGCACTCCCCCCCGTACTTCGTGACGAACTGCCAGTCACATTGCTTTCCAACGGGGCCACCGATCCGCAGTCGTGGAACTGGCAACCGATCGGTGTTTCTAAATCACTCTGGGCCGTCGCCGTCGGCTGTATCGGTGAGGGTCTTGGTAAAGAGGCCACGCTGCGTGTAGTGCGTGCCGCGCAGCAGAGCTTTCCGGTCCCTGCGATGCCGAAAGACGAAGGGGCGGCAGACGAGGACGGAGAAGATATAGAATTGCAGCATCCACCAGATGCGATGCATGTTGATGAACCCGCTCACGAAAACCCCGAGGTTCGTAACCTCTACTAATCATGATGCTTCGTAGACACTGATGCTATTGCACACAGGGAGGGGCATACGCGGAGACTTGGAAGAGCCACCCGGAGCCTGTTTCTGCACAGCCTGAGCAAAGCACGTCCTCTGCGCCTGCTGCACCACCCACGGCCACCCACGTACCATCACACCCACACACCCATGCATCTGTGCCCGCACCGTACAGTTACCCACAGGGTGCGCCCTACATGCCGTATACGTATGGCCCTTATCCGATGCCCTATCAGCCGCTACCCGAGGCCACTAACGCGGGTACGAAAGAGAGCCAGGCGAAACGTATTCGGCACTGCGTCAAGTGCGGCTCTAAAGACTGCAAGGGCAAGGGCGGACGGAACTTTTGCACCAATGCCTGTCAGGACTGCGGAGAGATGGATTGCAAGGGGAGGAATAGTAAGCGCCCAGACAAAACTTGTCGGGACGCGTGGCCATGAGCATCGTTGCTTCATATACTGGACTGTAGGGCCCGAAGGAAGAGAGGAGGTGCTGCGTGTAGTGTGCTATATATGTATGGACCTCCTTTCTCATTATCTTCGGCTACGATGTAGGGTAGGTACATGTCATCTTGTCTTGGCAGAGTCGCGCCGCTCTGCTCTCAGTCTTTGGTTTTGATGCGTTGATTCGATACTGTACGTTACTTTACCAGGGTTGTAGCACATCGAATTTCTGAGTTGATCAGTATCATCGCATACGCTTGAGTTACAAATACGCAAAAAACCAGTCATTTAACAGACACGACAGGTTGTGAGAATATTATGAACGGCGCACGATCTGGATGTGAGGTAAGATATTAGCATGGTAGATGGGGGAGAAGAAAGTTGAGAGGAACAAGTTGTTCAGCTTTCCGTTCTCGATGGTTGTCCTCAAGCGGTTCCTCTCGCGAGCGAAAGTATACCTGAGAGAGGACAGCCACCATAAGGTCACCGAGGAGATATCCTCTCGGAAGATGCAAAGTTGACATCACTGGGAGAGAGACACTGAGAAGCGACTCACCTCGTTAGCTTTGTCGTGGTTCATGACCATGGCAAGGGTAGTCACATGATCATGAATTGCTGTTGAGTTGGCGTTGGCGGTCGCTGTATTGCCAGTGCAAATTCCCGCAATAATCAATCAGCGAGCATTGCCGTCTGCAGTCTGTTCTGTTGGCTGTGATCTTCTCTCCTGCCATGGCAGTATCTTATCACCCCTCCATATTGCCTCATGGCTACAGGGATCCAAAGCTTGTCACCTGAGCTTCACACACGTGTCGGCAGGATCCCAGCTTTCCGCCCTCTGAAATTTGGCTTTGCAGTAGCTCTACCGTCCTTCCGAACTAAAACAACAACAACGTAGCGATGTCGTCCTGGGTCGAGCCACAGCACGAGTCTCGTCCGAGCCCAACCTATCTTCATCCCCTGGACTACCCCGACGGAAACATGATACGTGGGGCGGAACATCCTCCGTCCCTGCGTACGGGCCACTCCTTTTATGCCCCTCGTCTCAGCCCTAACAGCAGCAGACAAACCTATACTTCGGGCGGTTTATATGGCCCACGTCCACAGCCTTCTTCCCATTCGGACCCGATGCAAGGTTATCTCACTCCCGTGGTGCCGCAGCGGGCAATGACAGAACTGGAAGAGGCCGACGACGAATACATGGAAGTCGAACCCGAACTAGACTTGGGTGAGCCGACATATGTGTCGGAATATGACGACGAGTCCCCGTCGCAGGGAAAACGCAGGTTCGTTGGCGGCTTTATAAGGGGGCTGAGGAAGATACCAAAGGTAGTGAGGCGGGGCTTTATGTCGGATAAGCGGGAGCTCCTCACGCCTCCCGGACTCGCGTATCACCAATCCCCGTATCGCTCGCCTCACATCCAGGACAATCGGCCCCGCGAACCCGAGGAGGCTCCACCCTACGACGCCCCGGCGGAGCATGTGGAGGACGGTTTGCTCTACGTGGATAACATAGAAATGCCTACCGAGTATGTTGTGGACACCACCAGCCCTTCACGAACACTGTCGCAGACTATCCGAGCTCCCCGTTCCGAGTCACAGCTCACCTACCAGTCACTCACCGACCCGCCGGCGCGGCACGTTTCTCAACATGGCTCGTTACACCCTTCCCCTAGGTCTCTCCCACGTACCGTCCGTAATCCTGATCCCAATCCCCCCTCACCCACGGAGGAGAGTGGCCCCGGTACTGCGACAGGAACTTCACCACGGCCACTGCATGGGGCCTCACACCTTCCGCCAGAATCGGAGTCCGCACCTAGGACTCCTCGTCTATCTCCACAGCGAACTCGCCGACCGACCGTGACGGTTCAGAGCCCGACCGGCAGTCCTGAATACATCGAACCGGAGCTCGCCGACGACTACGCCGGTATGGACATGGATGACTTTTTGTCCACGAGTGAAGAAGGACGCGGTTCCGAGCAGCAGGAGCAGAAGCAGCCGTCCGCGCCGTTCCAGATTTCTTCACGCATAGCCAAGTTCTTTCGTGACCTGAACAATCTGCCCTGGGTGTCGCCCAACGTGACGGTCGACTTTGATCCGACCGACACAGAACGGGCGCGCTTCGAGCACGGGCGGGGGCCCGGAAAGTCGTGGTATACGGGACATCTGCACGACTTGGACTTGCTGGGCGGCAGCTCGACCGTGCGCGGGGTCACCGCACCCTCTGGTCCGTCGTTCGGACACGCTCCAGGCTCCAGCGCGACGCTGGCGCCTCCTCCCCACGGATCGGGCTCGGCGTCCAGTAGTGAGGGGCACATCACTCATCTCCCGTCGACACATATCCATCCCCCGTATTCATATCCTGTGGCGCTGCCTTCCCATCCCCTCTACTTTTACCCTTACCCTGCCATACCGCAGCCACAGCCGCCGCCGCCGCCGCCGCAGCAGCAGCAGCAGCCGCAGCAACCGCCACCTCTTGCGGTGCCGGCGCCGACGCATGCACCAGATGGGACAGCAGAGCAGGTATCTCCGCAGGCAAGTAGTCAGTCGGATGTCCCGCGACAGCCGTATCTTTTTGTGGTCGCGATGCCTCCTCCGGCAGGATACATGCCCGGCTCAGTGGATCCTTCACGGCCGATGCAGCCAGCGTTTAGCGTTCCTTACCCACCTCCAGTTTGACGATTGTCGTCGTGCCGTCTGTAAACGCTCCTCCTTTCATACCATTTCGGGTCGGTGCTATATAGTAAATCGATTTATTGGGACAGGTGGGGAAGACTTATCATCAGCTATTTTATCATTACTTACCGTAATAAGTACCCAAGTGCTTATAATTCTTGCTTCCCCCAGGACATTGTATGTTGTCCCGCATGTAGCTCGCAGACTTCTTCACTATGTAGCCTTATGTATCAGTTGGCACCTTTTCACATACAACAGGGAAATCGTTCACGTCATTTCGAAAATTTCAAGCAAGTTAGACTAAGACTTTTATGTTTTTATTTTATTTTAGCGGGCTAAGGGCCACGCGGGAACGGGTTCCCGGCTAAATCGCCTCGCTCGTGGAGCACCTCGCCCAGGGGGTTTCCTTGTCACTCTTTCTTTCCACACAATGCCCAGGGAGATCATCAACATACAGGTAATGTATCCTGAGCATAAATCGCGGTCATCAATATTCAACAATGCTTACTGACTATCCCTGTTTGCACTATCCGCACACTACTCTAGGCTGGCCAGGTAAGTCCGCCGTTGCGTTTCCCGGTCAGCCGAGGGGAGTAGGTTTTTCTCAACGCGCAGGATATTTGCTGCTGTACAGGCTGGAAACCAAATCGGTGAGAACTTTTGGAAGTCGCTCCTTGCTGAGCATGGCCTCGACACCAACGGAGTGCGTGGTCACGGTGTCATCATTCCCTTGTCGGAAACTCGGAGCTGATGTGTGTCCCGATGATATTGATAATAGACATACCACGGTACCGATCCATTGCAGCTCGCGCGCGTGAGACCTCCTTCTATCCTTTTTCTAAAACCTTTTCTTAAAATTTGAAACGTGTTTTTGTAAATTTTTTTTCTTTTTGAATTAGGTGGAGACGTACTTTTCCGAAGTCAACTCGGGATCGACGGCCAAGTATGTCCCGCGCAGCGTGCAGATCGACCTCGAGGCGGGCGTGTGCGACCGGTTGCGCTCCGGCCCTACCGGCGCACTGTTCAAGCCGGACACGTTTATCACCGGCGAAGGCGGAGCAGGGAACAACTGGGCCAAAGGCTGTTCGTCTTTGTCTTCCCTTATTTTCACCACCCACCACTCATCCTCATCCTCATACTGCGGGCTTGCTTGGTCAGTCTACACTGATGGTATGTCAATGCTCCGTGGTCTTCCTGCCATCCCGAGTTTTCTCATTCCCTTAGGCGCTGAACTTGTGGATCCCATCATGGTGAGTCACTCGACGAACGAAGGGCATCGCATTTCTTTCTTCGCGTCTTATTACGGCCCTGTAGGATACCTTGAGGAAACAGAGCGAACCCTGCGATGCCCTCCAAGGATTCCAGATCATCCACTCACTCGGTGGTGGGACTGGTGCAGGGCTAGGTTGCCTGCTCCTGTCAAAGTTGCGAGAGGTGCGTTCTTGGGCGAGAGTCCGTTTTTCCTCCGTTCAATGACCTCTGCCATGCAGGAGTACCCAGACCGGATGTTGGCTACGTTTTCGGTTCTCCCGTCTCCGAAAGTCTCGGAGACTGTTGTCGAGGTGAGTCGCGCTACACCAAAGGAGGATCTGCTTTGCCGATATAAGCCTGTCTTTTTTTTTTTTTGACAGCCGTACAATGCGCTGCTCTCTGTTCACCAGCTCGTTGAGAACAGTGATATGACCATCTGTGTTGATAATGAAGCACTGTGCGTGCTTTCCTTGGCGTGAATGTGCGCTACTGACGTTTGTCATGGATCTTTTAGTTATGACATCACCACCCGGGCCCTTAAGATCAAGGGCCCGACATTTGATGATCTTAATGGCGTAGGCGAATTATCCAAGCTACCACCTTCGGCTACTGACCATTCGATTTTCCGTACGTAGGTGATCTCGCAAGTCATGTGTGGCGTGAGCACCAGCCTCCGGTTCCCCGGTCAACTTAATGGGTCGGTCATCATGAGGTGCACGGTACTCCCGCTAATTCTGGTGACATCCTAGGGACCTTCGGAAGCTGTGCCTGAATCTCATACCCTTCCCTCGAGTGCGTCTCTCCCTCTCCATACCTGCTTTGAAACCTCAATAATTATCCTAGTTACACTTCTTGGCACCGAGTTATGCCCCGCTCTATGACCCCAAAGCGCAATCGTTCCAACGTCTCTCAGTTCCCGACCTGACTAGCGCGTATGTGCATCTCCCTATGAGGAAAGATCAAAGTTCTGACACCTTATCTCTAGTGTCTTTGATCGTAAAAATCTCCTTGTTGCGTGTGACCCACGCTTTGGGTTGGTGACATATTTGTATTTCAGACGACTTGCGACTTAGATCGGAGCCTACAGACGCTTTTTGACCGCAGCGACTATCTTTCGCGGCGCAATATCGTCCCGAGAAGTCTGTTCATTCTTTGTGATCTCTACAGGCGTTATCCGCTAACTCGTCGTCCCAGGCTGAAGTACGTGTATTTGCTGTGCCCACGACGGAGGCACTAATGCTGTCATTTTACAGTACACTGTCCACCAGTTACAGCAGAAGAATTCCCATCTCTTTGTAGAGTAAGTAATTCCTAACGTTTTTGTTGTTGGAAAAATTCCCCATATTGATTCCCTCGAATAGGTGGATTCCGGACAACGTTTCGGTGACTCTATGTTCGGTGCCGCCTGTGGGGCAGAAACAGTCGGCGACTTGCCTTGCCAATACCACAGCCATTCAGGAATTATTCACTCGTAGTCTCTCCCAGGTTTGGAGTCTGATGGCGTTGCTGGGCCAACTACTCATCCATTGTTTGTATTCGTACAGTTCACAGCAATGTTTAAGCGTCACGCTTTCATGCATTGGTATACAGGCGAAGGAATGGACATGTTGGAGTTTTCCGAAGCAGAGAGTAACACCCGCGATCTAGTGTAAGCGGTCTCTACCTTCTTCTATTTTTGGGTGTCTCACCGATTCTCGGTGCAGCAATGAGTATCAGCAGGTAAGGCTTGTGGCAACCTGGTCACTAGCGTCCTCTGACATTCTGCACTCCAGTACCAGGAAGCCACTGTGGACCCTGAGGAGGTTGAGGATGAGCACGTCAGCGAGGGCGAGGTTGATCAGTCGAGGTTGGATGAGTTTTAGAGAGCTTCTCCAAGCACCTTTTCCTTTTTTCTTCGGTTATATACTAAACATGGCCACGGCTCGGCCACAACTCGC
This sequence comes from Russula compacta, assembly GCA_022376555.1. Lineage (NCBI taxonomy): Eukaryota > Fungi > Basidiomycota > Agaricomycetes > Russulales > Russulaceae > Russula > Russula compacta. The sequence goes on from WTXH01000023.1 coordinate 25,332, forward strand.
TACATTGAATAGTCCACTTTATCCTATGCGGTTGCAGCAGGTTCCCGTAGTCACATGACTTGGTTACTAATCAATCAATAATAAATGGGCCTCTTTCGCCCGTCGCCCCAACGGATCGAGTTGTGCGCAATGACCTCACTCACAGTCACTGCCACGGGTCAATCGACCCTCTTGCGGGCCTTCCCCGTTTCTCTCAGGCTCGACAAGCCAGTGGATGTGGCAACCGTCGCAGACGTGAAGGCTGCGCTGGCAGCAAAGTTCCCCAAGGTATGCTCAGAGTGGCCCATATTGCATTCGCTCGCTCGAACTTGTTTCCTTTGTATTCGGACGTGTTTTATAGCTGTATGTTGAACGTCAAAAGCTTGCAGCCAAGGGCGAAGCCAAAGCACTCGATGACGACGCGATTTTGGCCGCCGCAGGTATCCGTGATGGAGGGGAACTAGTGGTTAAGGACCTTGGGCCACAGATTAGTTGGAGGACGGTGTTCTTGACTGAATATGTGCGTCTCTACGTTACCTCTCTCGCGTGCCAGGTATCTACCTTATCTCTATAGGCCGGCCCACTCGTCATTCATCCGATTATATATCATCTCCCTAACCTGTTCTACCGCGACTCCCTAGAACGCAGCCAATTGCAAAAGTGCGTATTCGTTTTCATCTGCTCGACGCATATGAGGTGACCGTATAAGCTAGGTATGTATACGCAATGGTCATCATACATTTTGCGAAACGCGAGCTCGAAACGGTATTGTACGTCGCCGTTCGGCCATCTTGACGGCTTGATTCATCCTGAAGTACCCTTTGCTTTCTAGCGTCCATCGGTTTTCGCACGCGACCATGCCTCTGAGGAACATTTTCAAAAAGTGCGCCTTTTAATGGTCCAAATGGCTCGTTGTCTGATAGCAGATCAGCTCCTTGCACTACCATGTTTTCTCAGGTATTCCCTCCCCCCATTGGTCACGCTTCTTATGAACTAGCTAGTCCGTCCAAAGGGCTGTTCCTTGCGTATCCACTATACGGCCCGACATACGCCGCAAATTCCCCATACATCAGAGGCACCCTGCGATCTAACCCGCAGTTCCTTTGGGCTTGTGCCGCTGTCTGGGTTGTGCGTGCTATTTCTCGCCCCGTTCATTGTCCAAGCACCATAATCAACCTACCTTTCAGTTCGCGGAGTTGTCCAACCTGAGCACTCATGTGACTGTTCGCAATCTGCGTCCACCAGGCTCGAAGAAGCGCGCCATTCCATACGGATATGGCTTTGGACTCATCTCATATCCCAACTACTTCTTTGAAAGCGTGGCTTGGGCCGCCGTCGCGTACATGTCGGGTTCGTGGGCTGGTATGTCGGAGCCGTTGCTCAGTTCGGGGCTAGGGTACTGACTACGCTGACGTAGCTTGGCTGTTCTGGGGTATATCAACGGCCCAGATGATGAGCTGGGCCGCCAAAAAGCACCGCGCATACAAAAAGGAGTTTGGGAAGGAATTCCCCCGCCAGAGGAAAGCCATGATTCCGTTTATATTCTAGTTTGGGTCCGTGGAAATTGTCGGGTACAGTGTCGTTTGGAGGTTTAGGCCGTCTAGGGTCTCTCCTACTTCGCATACTGTACATGGCTACCATAAAATGAAACTGGGGACGGCACTCGGGAGCATATAAATTCTGGGGGTGACGCCGGCTGCCCAAGCTAAGACCCCCAGGAACACTCGCCAAGACGGATAGAGGCCCATGGAGAGGGCCACGCATACGCATACTACGCTCACAGCCCACATGGCCGGCCTCACACCCTATATGCGTAATACAGCATATAGACTTCTCCAACCAAATGGCTCCGCGGACGTCTTTGTAAATACATGACGCGCGTTATAGGTGCAGATTCTAAAGAAAAAAAAACAAGTGTGTATTAGCTACAGTATGTCACTGCCCGCGCCGTCGAAATCGGAGATTCCCGTCGTGAGCTTAGACGTCTCCTTTTCGAGATTTATAGAAGCTTTCATAGCTTTACCTGTGTAATAATGACAGTATGGAACGCCTCACAGGACTGGCACGAAAATGGAGGCATCCCTAGCGCCGACACCAAAGGCGTAAGAAATGAAGGCGTAAGAAATGAGATGTACACATCGAATGCAGACTGACTCACCTGGGTGCCTAATCGACCTCAACCACGTCTGATCCCAAGCAATCTTGAAGTCCGCGAATCGTACCCATACTCACAAAACAATTCTCCAAGCAAAGCCTGATCTTCGCTCCGTAGATGGCTGTCGCGCGCTGGCGATGGACCAACACCCGCGCCAGCGAGTCGGGGTCGAGGTGTTTGAAATCTACGTCTTGCAACGAAATGCGGCGCAACGCGGGAAGAAGTTCCTCTTGCGTCAGGATGGCGAGCAGCCCCCGCGCGGCCTCGTCTCGAGCCTTGTCGTGGAATGCGGCAAAGGGAGAGGGACGAGACCGGGCGTCGGCGGCGCGCGATGATGGAGGAAGGGTGGGGGTGATGGTGTCGCGCATGCGTAGCGTGTGGATGTGCTGCAGCGCGGTGGTCGGGAGGGTGGAGAGCAGTTCGGAGAAGAGGTTGGTGGACTTGGGCGTGCCTGCCCAGATGAGCGAGAGGCGTAGTTGGCGTGCTCTGGAGTCCGGGGAAGGGCGGTCGAGAAGGACGAGGGTCTTTTTGGCAGCGCCCATGAGGGGAGCGACTTCGAGGAGAGGGAACACGTATCCGTCCCCGACTGCGCGCTCGAGATATGCAGAGAGGACTGGTGATATGTTTGATGTGATCGTATGAAGAAGCGTGAGGTCGTCGAGCGGGTCGTCCAAATCTACGTAGTCGGTACACATGATGGAAACAGATGATGACGAAGGAACTAGGATGCCTTGTAAAAGGAATGCGATGACGGAGGAGAGGTTTGTGAGCTCAAGGTGCTGTAGTTGTGGGAGGGACAATACATCAGACGAATGACTGATATAAGATCCGTATATATTTTCTAAAAGGAGGGTACGAAGATGAGGAAGCAGGCCAAGAATGTCCAGAGGGGACTTCACATAGCAATTCATCAGGCGGAGGGATATCAAGGGCGCTTGGAAGAGCGGAGAAGAAAGATGGATATCGCAAAACATGAGAGTCAAATAATGCAGTGCGGCAGCAACCTGGCGAAGAAAGATATTGCCCGAAAGCAAGAAAAAGTCGCGAGTCGTATAGCCTCGCACGCTAAACGTCTCGAGCATGGGGGCAGAAGAAACGTCCAGGAGGCGCAGCGCTTCTTCACGGAATTCCAAATCCGTCGCCGTCGCCGAGCCCTGGAGGTGGACCTCCCGCGCGCGCGATATCGCCCGCAGGGCGGAGAGCGCCGCACGTCGGTACCAATCCGGTTGAGCGCTCGAGAAATCGACGAGGAAGGAGATCGGGCACGGGTAAGAGCGGGCCAGAGACACCTCCACCCAGTATGCGGAGGCCTGGAGCGGGACGAAGGTCCAGAAATCTTTACAGTCGGCCGCGATCGCGCGCCAGCGCCGACAGACCTGCATGATAGCGATCCAAGTGGGCCGAGGCGGCGGTGCAGTATTTACCTCCCGAACGGATTCTTTGAATTCCATACGCGGGACGAGAGCGAATATCTGCATGAGGAGCTCTACGGGCATGCGAGAGATTGAAGACGTCGGGGTAGGTGTGGGCATGGGCGGAATCGAGTTGGATGGCAGTGCGACTGCGGCTGTTGGTCGTGGGTGCGGGGAGATTGGACATTGCTCTGGTGATGTATATAGAGAAGATTTCTTAGCCTTTGCGCCGCGCGCGGAATATGTGTAGCGTTGAAGGAATGGAGGCCACGAAGAGGAACCCAGGAGGGGCATCCTGCGACCTGCGACCAGTACGCGATTATGTTCGGGTTCAATGAGATACCTTGATATAAGCGCAATTAGCGTAGGCAGTAGAGGAAGTGAGTAGTGCAACGATGACCAGTCTCCGGCCTCCGAACTGATCCGGGTGGGGTGTAGAAACGAGCAGACAGGGATCACTGGCTCTTTTATATACAAAAGTGGGAATACCGCCCAAGCACGGCGTTGGCACTGGCACTGTATTCAACCATTTTTTTCAAGCTTCAATAACAGTTAACGAATGAGTAGCGTAACTATTGAGCGCGGCGCTCTCCAATCACATCAGCTACTTAGAAATGGATCGGTACACAATAAACTTGAAATCGCCCGGACCCTTTGAATTTTCGCAAGGCATAGTGATAATTACAGTATAGCAATAACAGCATGATAATAATACACTTACCATGGCTCTGTAATACAATCTCAAACCATTACAGTATATGCGACAGATTGCCAGGCTGCAGCCGCAAATTCGGAGTGATCTCATTCTTTGTAAGATCACAGTGCTCATGGATACATGGGTACAAACGAAACGGTCTCTATAGTGATCTCTACTTTACATGAGACAGGGAGATTTGTGCTTCCGAGAACGATGTCAGATCACACGTTTAAACCCAGGACATTCCACCTCACACTACAGGTGGGTAACACCCTATACAGTTGATTGGATCTCCTATAGCCCTATGATATAGGCACGCTATGCAACAGCAACTACGTGTAATGGTGCATAGCACTTGACAGACCGGTGGGGCCACGTCATGGATGGCTCAGTCAAGTAGGAGTTGCCCGCGGCCTCCGTCTGGAGTAATGGTGCGGGGTTGCGCTGCTGCTGGACCAGAGCCAGGGGGGCCGCCAAACAACGAGGACATGATGTCGCCGAATGGGTTTGCATTTGCTGTACGTGCGGGAGGAATCTCGAAGTATAGCGCTGCTAATTCATTGAGTACCTGCGATCCCACTTTTAGTCCCTTGAGTAGATCCATACAAACCCGTTCACATACCAAGCGGATTTCTGGCTGAGCGAGGACACCTCCGCGAGATTGGTATGTCCCACAAAGACGAACCCAGGCCTCTCGTGTGGTCCTGTTCTGCGCACCTGCCGCACGTTGTACGGCGCGCACCGCGAGTTGAGCAAAGTTTAGTAGAGAGTCGTCGGTAACTAGAACGTCGTCACCGCTGGCACCGACGGGAAGGGTCTCTCCAGATGGGGAGATGTGGGAGATGAGGCCCGCAAGGAAGGCCCGCGAAGCGAGAATGTTGCCGTTCAACAAGTATCTACACACTATGAGACACCGCAACGCATATACGTAAGGAGAGCGTACGGAAGGATTCCACGAAGCGCAAAGATGCCTGCATGGGATTTCAACGAATTGCTGGCTTTTGCCCAATCGAAGTATGCTTGGGCAAGGAGGCGCGCACTGTCACGCGTGCCGGAAGCGAGGAGATAAGGTTCGGCACCAACCAAGTCCCCCTCTGATGACAAGTCTGTCAGCATGGTTCATCGCTGTATCAGCGCCTTGTTCTACCCTTGTACAATAGATCGCCAACGTAATGGTGCAATGCGGGATCGCCCGCAGGGTATGAACCATACTTCGCGGACCACCTGTAAGGTCTCAAAATATTCCGCAGACGAGGGAAGAACAGGGTCGGGGGACGAACGTGATTGCTCTGTCAACGATACTCCTGCGCCACGCACCATAAGGACCGACTAATGCGATGAGCTGTGTCACTCGACCTGAACAAAAAGGTCGGGTAATGGCCTTGGACTGGAAGTGAGATGTGACAAACATACCTCGGCTCACATCGCTGATGGCCTCGTTCGCACGGTCGTACGAGTCAAGGAGCAATAAGGCGAGGTCCGTCCCAGATCCGGAGTGCCCCGCCTTTAAGAGCTCGCGGGCCGATTGGAAGAGGACATCGACTGCGATGGTGTGAGCGCCTGACTTTGTGTACCGCGTGGCGAAAGTACGCGCTTTTTGATGTGCTTCGTAGGGCTGACCAGCGGAGATAAGTGGAAGGATGACATCGAGAGCTCTCGAGGAAGATGTTGGCCCTGTGGGGGACATGATTCTCGCCCAGTCGTCAAGGTCACTCAATGGCCGCAAGCGCGACGAGGCAATCGATGGGCGGGTAACCGGCCCGAAGAGTAATAATTACGAGGCTCGTGCGCAGCCGTCGCCTTCTTTCACGCCAACATGTGTTCAAGCCAGCCGTGCGCCGACCACGCTGCCCCCAGTGGGTCACCTCGCCACAAAACCACGTTCATCACTAGTCCCCCGACCATCAACTCCTCACCTCCGCCGGCTCCTTCCCGAACACTAAGCGCGAAATAGAACTCACTGCCATGCATTCTGTTACCCATGTCAACGATGACTTGATGTGTCGCGGACGTGTTCTCCGACGGGAGTGGAAAAGGTATGAGTTCGTAAGTTCATTTGTATCATCCTCTGCCCCTTGCCGCTCCAGATCGTTGATCTCGTAATCGTCCGCGTAGCATCTAGCAAAATCCACTTCCTTGCCCGAGCTGGAGCTGGTTCCCGCGTATCGCCCACTATTCACTTGTCAACAGTGTGGCTTCTCGAACGTATATATTCCTTTGTGTCTCTGGTGCAAGTGGTCGTCTCCCGAAGCAGCAGTCGCGTTCGAAGCCGCGACTCCACCCCGTAGCCGACGTATCAGCGGTCCTGGTAGAGTCATATGGAAAGCAGACCCCTCCGGTTCAAGACATAAGAGTCAAGGGCTCCCAGCATTATCGGCGAAATTCTCAACCTCAGGGGCTTTGCGTGGCTCTAAGCCACTTGTTGCCACCAATCCCCTACTGGACTCGGCGCATGCCGCACCACCTGATCTCCATTCTAACCGCGATTCGATCGTTAGAGCAGATGTAATAATCCACGGTAATCTGGACACCGGTCTCCCACATAAACCCTGCTCACTGCGCATTCGACGTGGATTACGTGCGGCAAGCATCGTCGTACCATCTCGATACCCAACTATGACTACCGCTACCGCTACCACTACCATCCCTTCATCATCCCCCCATACCGTGCCGATGTCAGGGCAGGCCAGGCATACCACGACTCACCCAGTTTCACTTCCCCCAATCGTCTCCCCGTCCCGTACTCTGCGTCGGAAACATCATATGACATTTCCCAGGCAGAAATCCACACGCTCCCTGCGTTCATGGACGCCTGCTATCTCGCCTCCTCAGCCTGTCCCGATCGTGTCCGTGGCACGTCTTGGTCACCCAAGTCGGCCCTACTACACAGCCATCCGGCCACATCTCAATGATGAAGGGACTTCACCGTCTCCAAATACGCCGACGACGCGAGCCTCTACTCCTTCCACATCACCCGATAAGGGACAATTACTGCCATCGCCACCTCCTGGGCGACCTAGTTTCGAATTCACACGCCCTCGAAGGTCAACGACATCTGGGTGGTCGTTGAGTGGGGAAATCGAACTGCAGATCGAACTTTCTCAGAGGAGGGAGGAAGAGGAAGGCACAGTGCATGGCTCGGGGAAACGAGGGAGCATTCTGCGGGGGGTACGGAAACTAGGCACGGGTCTGCGCGATCTTGTGCTACGGCGGGGTTAGATTCGATTAGAAGCGAAACGCATGTACTGATGGGGTCACAACGATTTCACGATATTCATGACCATACCCAGATTTGTTTCATGATACATTTAGATAGATGCATTATGATCGACCGAAGCGCTGTACATTCATTGTTTGATTTTCCCGAGCTGAAATTTATAGGGGCCCACTTGATGGCAACGGCGTTGAGATCGCGACTAGCTGGCGCAAGGCCTGGCGGTATATAAAACAGATTGAATTTTAAGACAGGCTGGCACATTGTACAACTTTGTGTGGCGATGATACGGACGAGGACATTGTGCTCAGCAGGACAACGTGCGCTTTCCGCATAGTATGTTTACACATATATATCGTAAGGTGAAGTATTTAAAGTCCAGTCAAGACAATACAGTAACAAGATGCTTTGTATCCGGAGGCTGGCCCATAGAAATGGTCAATGTCGCCTAGATCCCAAACAGCTGATAAGCGTAAGGTGTACCAGCGGTCCCCCAAAACTGGGTGTTGCATGCACCGATGGCTGCTGTTCCGGGGCTACCCAAGTTCTGCGCAGAGAAATTTCCAGTGGTCGCAGGAGACCACCGAGGGAAGTGCGCGCCAGACGGATTCGGGTCACCGGTAAGAAGGAATGATTTGTAGCGAGCCTGGACTTCAGCGACTAAGGAAGACTGCGCTGAGGTAGCGTTCGGGACGGTACCGAACTGGATTTTGTCAGTGACGACGGTCAAGATAAAATCAATTCGAGTCACATACGACAATCTCGATGTCATCCTCATGGCACACAACGCCAGCCCCAGAGCAAAATGGAATGCCCTGGTTGTCTGGATATGTTGCCCCGACGGTGTATTGCGCAACAAACGCTCTTCCACCGTGCCGCGTCCAGCTGCGCGCAAAGGTCCACGTCGGACATCGAAAGCTGTAATCCGTACCCATTTGCTCCAGTTGGACACGAGCATCCGCGGCTTGACCATCAGGAAGGACAGGTACTTGATAGTAAGGAGAGGCAAGAAGTTTGGGAGTTGTAGCCTCTCCAAACGCCTGAAGTACAGTTGCTGAATAGAGTGATGTGTTCATTGGAGCAGTGAAAGAACCGTAAATGGTGGGGGCAGCTTCATCCATCACAGTGCTGAGTATTATCGCTTTGGAAACTCGAGGGAAAGGTGACGTGGAATCTAGCGTGTTGGTGATCAAAACACCGTCATGGACCGGACGCATGGGCTCGTCCTGAGATGCAGATGGATCAATGCCCACTGCATTCTTCAATAATGCGTCTGATGCGGAAAGAACCGTGCTGAGGGAAAGCGAACTTATACACGCCGTGTCCGTTGAAGAGCACCCGACCTGCTCGTTAAAATAGTCCTGGAGTTTGGACTGCACAGCGGGAGATTGAAATCCATAGTTCTGTGGAAACTCAGCGATGGGTAGTCTTCGAGCAGAGAGATACTCACCATGGGATCAGAATGGAGGATCGCGGACCGAAAAAGCGGAGCGGCTGATGGGGTGGCGAGTAATGCCCGTATCAGATTTGCGCCGCTGCTCTGACCAGCGACGGTGATTTTCGAGACATCACCGCCAAAATTAGGCAAAACTTTGTGTAAGAATTTCAGGGATGCAATAAGGTCCCCAACAGCAAAGTTCGTGCGCCCGTCAGGTGAGTTGAAGCCGAGCTGACAACAATCGTCAATCATCCAAAAGCATCCATCGCTCAGATAAGGAAGGTGACGCACTGCGCCAAGGCGGTATTGCATAACGGCAACTATGGCTTCAGTCGCGTTGGCGAGATGGGTGCCATCCAACCCAGGATCAGTGGCTGAACCGCTAACAAACGAACCTCCATGGACCCTGCGAACGTCTCAGAACTGAATTATTTCGATTGGTAGAGTGCTGACCACAGAAGAACAGGGAGCCTAGTTGAATGTGCTATGGCTTTGGCTGCCGGAGCATAAAGTAACATAGACAGGCAATCTTCAGAATATTGGGATGGATCAAGCGAACTCTGGGGGCACGGAAATGGGAGCATTGTTGGATCCGATGAGCCATTGCCAGTGCTACTAGAAAATCAGCGACGATCTGTTGAATATGTTGTGTAGACGATGCATACGGCAGTTGCCACGTCCCCGCGACAACGGCGTCTTGCCATCGTTGTGCAGATGCATATCTAACCGCGAAGCGCGAAATTCCGTCGAAGGGTATCGTGCCCTGTGCAGTACCGATCCGTGTTTCGATGAGCGTTCCATTGCAATCTCTGGAATAAGAGCGAGACTGGGGTTGGAAAGGGAAGGCTCCGGCTAGAGCAATGAGGAAGAGAGGGGCGAAAACAAATGCAAAGGCAAGCATAGAGCCTGTATCCGCTTATTCTAGGACACCACGACCGACAGTATGAAGGAGTGTCAATAAGTGGGCTTTTATAGACGGGGCATTTAGTTCCAGCGCCCCCATGCTGATGCTAAGATGCGGTCGCCCCGCAGGAGCGCCAGAGAAGCGAAGACAATAAGTTTTGGTACAGTATTCCTGTTGCCAGGAACGCGACGTTGGTGAGGATGCGAGAAAGAGCTCCGTGGGGCTTGTCCGTGAATACACACAGCGGGCAGGCAGGTCAGACGCAAGGTTACGCATGTGGTAGGGGTGGCCTTCTCTAGGTAGTGGGGGCAAAAAAATAAGAAGGCAACCATAGAGCTTTATCCAGGACGCCCATGCGTAGCCATGTGAAGGACTCTCGATGAGTGGAATTTCATCGATGGGGCATTTATCCCCGTATAGACCCATCAGGGCGCAAGGCTTAACAAAAGGAAAGTTCTTCAATTTACAGTGACTGTCATAAAATTAGAAAGGCGGGGAAGTGAGGAGTGAAAAAAGGCAGGCACATCATGGCATCGGGTGTCACGGTTGCCAGTCCAGTGGCATCATACAGTAAATCTGCATTTTCGAAAATTGTCCATGATTATATAATCATTCACTTTTGGGTGAGATGGCAAATCTTCAGGCCTTGGGAGCCAGTTTTGCCACAGAGTGTTGAGATGGAACATCCGTGCGGCTATGCCCGGACCGGACAGTCTCACGCTCAGGGGTTCGGTAGAACTGGCCTGGACATTACAAGGGGCACTTAATGCTCCAGGACAATTATGGACTTAGTGAGCACATGTTGGCACATGGACTGCATGGACACCTATGTACATATGATACCCTAGAACAATGTGATTATGCCTTTATGGCTGATCTAAGAACTCTCTTTTGTTATCTGACCCAATTATTGTATGATCAAACTGTTTCAGATTGACACTTTACCTACTGTCTTTACGATCATGTAGTTACAGTCACATACGGACCTTTTAGTATGGTTCTACGCTTACGCGTACCCCTTCTGAGGGCTTAGGGTATGTGTGGACTCATCGGACTTGTCCATATGAAGAATATTGTAATTATGCGATATAGTGGATGCCTGTACTCACCCCTTAAGGGTTTATGGACATATGTAGACCATAGGGACTATAAATACACCCTTGGGAGTGAGCAAGATGTCTCATCTCCTACAGAGTTCTCTCTGTGTGTGAATACCTCTCTTCAGCTGCACTTTATCACAGAGTCAAGCTATAACTTGATCTAATGTTACAACCCTGGCTTAAGCTTGTTAACCCTGATGGATGACTCATCTGTGTACAATAGGCTTAGTGAGGCAATGACTGATGCTTCATCACTTTCTTACTGATTGTTTTCCCTTTGCTGACAAACCCACCCATTCAATTACAAAGTTCCATGATACCTTAGTGTTGAAATTGCCACAGATTAGGATGTCCTTGGGTTGGAGTGTTGGAGTAACAGCTTATGTAACTGGCTAGGAGGGATGGTAAGGCATTGCACTTCTGTAAGTTTGAGAACTGGCCATATGTGCATCATAGTGGAGTGGTTGTGCATGTGATAGTCTTGGCCTGAGTCTAGCTGTCACGCTAGGACATCACATGTCTTAGTGTGAGGGTTCGGGTTCGATTCGGTTCAGTTCGGCTTGGGGTTTGGATGCCTTGTCCAAGTCTGGTTTCTGGTATGGTTCAAGTTTCAGAGTTCTATCCTTAGAACTTGTATGGTTGTGGGTTCTGAATGGTGTGTAGTGGTGCCAGCTGTTCTGTTATCACTTTGAGGAAGTGATGTCTGGAGGTGCAATGATGTCTTGTATTGCACTTAGTTTGTTGGTGTTCATGCTAAGGTCGTGAATGGAAGGGGTTCTGGTGTCTTGTAGGAGTGGCTCCTGGTTGCTACTGGTGTGTCGTAGTATGTGGCACGTATTACAGAGGTCGTAGTATGCGACTTGTTCATATAGACAACTAGAGTTCCTTTACTAGTGGCCTTCGTATAGATGGCTAGAATTCTGTTACTAGCAGCCTTTGGGTTCAGGTTCTGGGTGGGAAAGACAGCGTCTTTCTGTCTGAGTTGTTCAGAGTTTCAAAGTGAAGAGCAAATGTGGCTCTAAGTCAATTTAGCAGGCCTTAGGGTACATTCTAAGGTGCAAGAGGATAGTTCTGATGGTTCTTAAGCTTAAGTTCACAAGGGATGAACTAGAAGTCCTGTATTATACAAGAGACTAAGCTTAAGGCTTGAGTCTCACTTTGGGGGGCTTTTATAGGCCCTGTGGCTACTGTACAGTAAGTACATATGACTAAGTAAAGGGATGATGCATCTCTAAGGCATTGTACTAAGCATATATGACTACAAGATAGTAAGCATGTATGACTAAGTAAGTGATGATGCATTCAGATGGCATCCTACTAAGCATATATGACTAAGAGGCTGGATGATGCATTTAAGTGGCATCATGAGGCTGTGAGACTACAAAACATGGTGGCATATTAGTCTGAAAGTATTAGTAATGAGCTGAGGCTACATGACATAAAGTGGAGGGCAGTGAAGTGTAATAGAGGTGTGGTAATGTATAGGGATGGATGTGGAAAGGGCTCCCTGCCAGTCCATGAGAAAGTGAATACTATATATAGTAAAAAATGATGTAAGCATAAATAGTCCAGCAGTCCATAACATCACCCCCTGTTTAGAGTCTTTGGGAGTGTCTTTGGCAAGACTCCCTGTAGGGGCAGTTGTGACGGATGTGGCTGGTGTGGCGGCATTTGTGGCACTTCTTGTGGTTCTTGATGGCCCCCCAGGACCATATGTACTTGTTGTTGTTGTCATCAGTGTCAAGGGGGGCAATATGTTTGAGATACTCAGGGACTTTGAAACCTTTGAGTATCTCATCACGAGCAACCTTTTTGAGGTTGCTCCAGGGGACTGGCTGCACTTTAAGGCCAGTCACGATGCAGTTGAAGGCGTTAGCGTCCTGCAATCCTCCCAACCACTCCATCTTCTTCATATGTACGAACACTGCCTTGATTTTGAGCTTGAGCATTTCTTGCTCAAGGTAGTGGTCATCTTCTTCCCACTTGCAGTAGGCAATGATGGCTGCTGTTAGTGATTTGTCTCCCTCATCCTGCAGGGTGTTATTGATGCTCTCAGCAAATGGTTCCCTGCCAGAGAACAGTCTGCTGTGATGTTTAGTGTATCCAGTGGTGGGATGTGTGGAGGGGATAGGACGGAGTAGGTCTGTATAAATTGGGTGTCCCTTACCCATGGTGGTGCGGAGGAGGGGGTAGCGGTCGTTGTTGAAGTGGTACTTGAAGTACTTGGCATGTTTGGCTCCTCCCTTTTCATTGGGGACAATAAATGGTTTGAAGGTGTGGGTGCGATAACCGGGGCCTGGGTGTTCATTGCTCACCTCACCCTTTGTCTGGTCCTCCTCCTCCTTGTGGACTTGTTGTTTGCATATTTCTTCGTCTTCTTCTTTTTCTTGCTGGGAGCAAGCTGGTTTGGCTCCTAGTGCACGAAGGGCATCACAGATGTTGCCTGCTGGAATGTGCTGAGTGTATATGGTGGTGGTGCTGGCCTGCTTGCAAGCATTTGCGAGGGCATTGATCCTAAGGTTAGTGGAGGCAGAAAGTGGGGAAGTTGGGGCACTGTCAACTGAATACCCCATAGGGGTAAGCGTGGTGGGGAGACGGATCCCCAGGAGCTGTTGTTGGTGGAGGAGGTATCCTCAAGAAAGTAAGGGGGTAAAAGGGTTGGTAGGTAGACCGGTTGTGGGTGCCATAGGGGTGGTGCTGATGATGGTGGCCATTGGTACTGTGTTGGGGCTGAATGTTTCAAAAGTTAGGAATGGTGGAAGTGGGTGTGAAGAGGCGAGGAGTGTGGTAGTGGTAGTGAGGCTGGTTTGGTAGTAAGCGGCTGAAGAGGCAGTTGCTTGCTGAGGTTTTGTCTTGATTCATGGGTCCTTATATATGTTTTGACCCCCTGCTTAGGTTTCTTTGGTCTTGTGAAATTCTTTGAGGAGTTCTGGAGCATGTAGGTCATCACTGCTGACCCATGAGTTGTCTGATGCAGGGTATCCTTTCCATCTGACCAGGTATTGGCACTGACGCTTGTGCCCATGTTTCCTTTCTGCAATAATTTCATCAACTTCATATTCTTCTTCTCCTTCTATGTGTCAGGTGGTGGTGTTTGTAAGGCTTGCCATACTCCTTGGTTTCTGTATAAGGTGTTATTAGATCCACATGAAACACATCGTGTATGTTCATGTTCGGAGGTAGGTTGAGCCAGTACGCCACTGCTGATATTTGCTGACTGATGGTGAAGGGTCCTATGCACTTTGGTGCCATTTTCTTTGATGGTGCCTTTGTTTTGATGTTGCGTGCATCAAGCCATACTTCTTGTCCTTCCTTGTATGTCTTGATTGGTTTCTTTATTTGGGTCTTCCTTTGTAGTGATTGGTGGGCTATTGTTCTTGCCTTGGTAAGTTCTTCTATTCGGGTGGCAGTGGCAGGTACTGTTTCATTGCCATCTTTCCAATTTGCTTGTGGGTTAGTCCCTATGATTAGTTGATGTGGCATAAAGCCCATTGTTTCATGTTTCCACATGTTGTGAGCAAATTCCACTACTGGGAGGTACGGGCCCAATTGTTTTGAACTCCATTGGCAAATTGTCTTAAGTAGCCTTCAATCATTGGTTCATGTGTTCGCTTTGTCCATCTGTTCTTGGGTGGAAGGCGTACTCAAGTTTTGTCTTGTCCCAATCGCTTTACACATGGTACGTGCAAAGTTGCCTGTAAATCTTGGGTCTCTGTCTGATATGATTCATTTTGGTGTTCCAAACCAGGGGAATAAATGGCGGAGGTATAGTCCAGCTACTCCTTCTCCATCAATAGTTTTCTTGCAGGGTAAGAATACGGCAGCTTTGGAACATCCTTGGTCACAATTGTAAGGATTGAGTCATATCCTTTTGACTTTGGTAGGTCAGTTATGAAGTCCATGGATATATATTGGAATGGTCCTTCTTCAACTGGAGTGTCAAAGTGGTGTAGAGGTGTGGGCGACTCGGATTGTCTTGCTTTCTTGACACTTAGCACATCCTTTGACATAGTTTTGACAAATTGTCTGAGTCTTGGGCCATGGAAGCATCTTTTGACGAGGTCCCAAGTGTTCTTGATGCCTGGATGTCCTCCAATAGGCAAGTCATGTAGTTCTTGGAGGGCTTCTTGTCGCTGATTGGTGTATCTGGCATGTATATTGTTGAGAAAAAAGAGGATCAGGTAAAATTGTCACATGTTCGTTGACTTCTACCCCCTTTTAAGGTCTTCTCTCTGAGATAGGAGGTCAGCAATTGTGTTTTGCTTTCCTGGAATGTGGTGGAGTAGGAAGTTGAAGTTGGCAAGGTGGGCCATCCATCTTGCTTGTCTGGGCGTGATTTTATGTGCTGATCTGAAATATTTCAGATTATTGTGGTCAGAGCGTATCTGGATTTGTTGGGTAGCTCTAGGAGGTAGTGACAGAAGGCTTTGGTGGCAGCTACTATTGCTAGCAGCTCTCTGTCGAAGATATCGTAGTTTTGTTCTGCTGGCGATAGTGACTTTGAAAAATAGGCCACTGGGTGTCTCCCATCTTCAAAATCTTGGATAGGGTGGCTCCTATTGCGAAGGCAGATGCATCAGTGTCCAATATAAAGGTTTTGGTTTGGTCTGCTGTTCGTAGGATGGGGTAACAGATAAATTCTGTTTTGAGGGTTTGGAATGCTTCTTCTTCCTTTGGTCCCCATTGCCATTGTTTGTTCTTCTTCGTCAAGTTGTGTAGGGGTCATGCAATTTCGGAGTAGTGTGCAATAAAGTCTTTGTAAAAGTTTCCAAATCCTAGAAATGTGCGAACTTGTTTGACAGTTTTAGGAGTTGGCCAGTCGGTGATTGCTTTGACTTTGACTGGGTCCATTTTGACAAGGCCGCCTCCTACTATCATTCCTAGGTATTCCACTTCTTCTTTGTGGAATTCGCATTTCTCTGGCTTAGGTAGAGGTCGTTGTTGGCGAGGATTTGTAGGACTTCATCTACTTGTTGTTGATGTTCTTTCCAGTTCTGTCAGTTGCAATGAGGATGTCATCCATGTATATGAAGACATTTCCTTTGCTAATTGTTCCCTGAAGATGATGTCCATCATGCTTTGGAAGGTGCTGGGGCGTTTGCATTCCAAAGTACATGACTTTTGATTGAAAGAATCCTCAGTTTGTTTGAAGGTGGTTTTGTGTGGTCTTCTGGTCTAATGAGGATATTGTTATACCCCCATCGTACATCAACTTTGTGAAGTGCCTCTTGTGTGCAGTCATGGGATGAGATCTCGAATGAGGGGGAGAGGGTAATTGTTAGGGACCATCCATTCGTTTAGTTGCCTGTAGTCTTATACAGGTCAGAGTTTTCCATCTTTCTTTTTGATGAAAAAGAATGGTGAAGCGTATGGTGATTTGGATGGTTCGATATATCCCTTGTCTTGATGTTCTTTGAGGAACTCTTCTAACGCATCTTGTTCCTTGGGAGACAGAGGGTATATTTTGCAGTCAAATGATGTGGGTGCGTTGGGTTTAAGGTTGATGGTATGGTCCCAGGGTTTCAATTCAGGGATTCGCTTTGAAGCTTCTTCACTGAAGACCCTTTTGAAGTGTTGGTATTCCCTAGGTACCAATTGGTGCCATTCCTTTTTCTCCTTCTTGCTGGCTTCGTCTATTGCCAGCTGGGTGGACATCGTAGTTTTCTGTACTTGGAATATGGGTGGTCTTTTGTTGATGTCTTGGGTGGATGCTATGACGTGTCCTCATATCTTTCCTTCTTTCCAGCTGATGTCTGGATCGGTGATTCATAGGAATGGGTATCCTAGGATGATGTTGTCCTTCTAGATGGTGACAAGAAGGTAGTTCCTTCATATGTCTATGTTGAATAGTGATTGTCTCTGTGATTGTCCTGCTGTCACGCTGGATGGAGTGTGGCAGTTCTGTCGATGTTTCTGTCTGGCAGCCTCCTTGGCTGTTCGTTCTATTGCTATGAGGGGTAAGGCGTCTGGCCTGTCTCTGTCTTTCTGTTGTATGTGTAGGATGATATCTGTGTCGGTGACCATCGTCTTGGTCATCTTCTGTGGAGTTCTAATGCCTTGTTAGAATGGCTGTGGGTAGTGGCAGTGCTGGCTGCTGTCATTCCCTATCTCCTGAAGGAGGAAGGGGATCTAGATGTGAAGGAGTCAATTTGGATACTAAAGATGTGTATCCAAAGGAAGGGATGTCTGGAGTGCTGATATGCCTTGTATTGCACTTAGTTTGTTGGTATGCCACTAAGGTCATGAATGGAAGGAGCACTCCTTCCTGCTGGGTGTTCTGGTGCAGATAGGGTGATTCTATAGAGCACTGAGAAGTCCATTACTCAGTGACCTTCATTTGTCTGGAGCGAAGAAAGGCAATGCCTTTCTGAGCGCTTAACGTATGCGTCGGGGTTCGAAGAGTTCCCAATTGGGACTCGGTTTACTATATATGGTAGATTAAGTGAAACGCGTCACTAAGTCGCTTAGCAGACCCTAGGGTATGTTCTAGGGTGCAAGTGGGAGGGAAAAGGGGCTGGGAAGCTTCGGATCACTCGGAGGATTGCTCTGAGAATGTCTAAGATTCACAAGAGACCAAGCTTAAGGCTTTGGTCCCCTTCTATGAGCGTATTTATACACAACTATTTAGGCAGAGTCTTCGGCAGCATCTGATGTGTTTCAGCAGCAGTAAGGCCACAAAAACTGTCGGCAAATTAGTGTAAGTAGTTTAGTAACAAGCCGAGGCAACACAACAGCAGAAGGAATTGGCAAGAGTGTAATAGCGGTAGTGTAAGGTAGGGAGGGGGAAGTGGTGATGACTCTAGCTGAACTGTGGGAAATATGTATGTATAAAGTAAGAATATTAGTAAGTGTAAGCGTCCCAATAGTCCACCATGACACCTGCTGCATTAATAGTCACATCGATGTTTCTGGTGGTCCGGGGTTTGTCTAACTTCTGTCTAAGAAGTTTGAAACATTTGACGATTCGGGGGAGATGAAGTTTTCTGTCACTCCACTGTTGATTAATGTTCAAATCTCAGCCTGTTGGTCCTTGTGACACAATATTAATTGAGTTTGTACTGATCATATCTTTGGTATGAAGGCGTCATTTTGGAATAAAGTCTGAATGATGGCTGTGTCATTCAGACTTGTCAAAAATCCACTCCTCTTTCTCTCATGGCATTCATCCATTCGAGCTTTTTGTCATTGGAGAATTGGATCATTCTGTTGGCTAGTTCAGTCATTTCATCTTGTTCTTGAGACTCTTCTTCTTCTTCTTCATCATAATACTCCTAGTCTTATTCTTCTTCTTCTTCGACTACCTTGATGTAGGAAGGTTTAGATGATGGCCTAGGATTGAACTTCTTCTTTGGACAATCCTTCACCATGTGTCCTTGTTGACTGCATTCGAAGCATCGTCCTTTGACTCTATGCTTCTGTCTTTCTTCATTGGTGTTTGCTTTTTGGATGGCATCAACCTGCATAGGTGTGCTGTTGGTGTATGGTCATCTTAGAGGTTTCTGAGAGGGTGGTGGCTTGGTAGGGAGGAAGCTAGCTTGCTTAGGTCCCCAGTTAGGCATAGGCCACTTCCCTTCTCCAAAGATTAGGTTCTCTTTCTCCTGTGTCTTTGCTTCTGTCTGGATGGTGGCCACATAGTCTACAAAAGTGGTTAGTCCAGGGTGCATCCTTAGAGTCCTTCATCCTAATCCAGGTGGTAATCCTTGGAGGAACATTTGGAGGGTTGCTGGTGTGTCGGGGTGGTATCCTGCCTTTATGGAAAGGGTTCTGAACTGTGCTATATAGCCATCTAGGTCACCTTGCTTCATCTTTAATTGTTGGAGTGCAGTGGTGGCTTTGGTGACTTTATGGATGTCTGTAAATGTGGCTGTAAAGGCAGATTTGAATGTAGCCCAGTGTATTTCATCTTGAAAGGGTACATTATGGTTGTAGTGTTGATCTTGAAGGTGATCAACTCTATCATAGACCCAGTTGTTGACTAGGGGTCCTCTGATATAGGATAATGCAAGGGTGGCCCTCTTGTAGGGGATTTGCATTGTTTCATTGTCTTCATTGAGTACTCTGTATAGTTTGAATACCCTTAGGAATTTGTCGCTTTTGCTATGGTCTCCTGTGAATACTTCTGGGGGAGTACCATTCCATTTGCCATTTCCTTGGCCTGGAGGCGGAGCTACTTGTGCTCCTGCTTGTTGTGGACCTGGTGGAGGTCCTCCTGCAGGTGGTTGAGGCTGCTGAGGTTGTTGTGGTGGCAGTATGTTTGCCATAAAGATTTGTATTGGTTGTTGAGGTGGTAACAAGTGTTCTTGTTGATCGGGGGCTATTCCTTGGATTGGTGGTCTGGTGTGAAGGGCTAGGAGGTTTATTTGTTCGCCTAGTTGTTCTACGTCTGCTGGTAGAGGTGGTTCTTGTGCTGGTGGTTGTGGGGCTTCAAGTTGCATGTGGTGCTGGGGTGTTTCTTCATGGTACATTGGTGGATTGGCTTCTTCTGGTGTGTGAGGTCGATGATCAGAGTGATGGTCTGATCCTTGTTCTTCTTCGTTGTCTGAGTTGTCTTCTGTGTGTTGCGAAACCCTTGGTGAGTGTAGATCAGTGGCTCTGGGGGTTTGTGTTCTTTCGACTTGTGGTTCTGCAAGTTCTTCTCTTGCAGTAGTTGCTGGGGTTAATGTGATGCGAAAGGGGCAGTAGTCTGGGTGGTAAGGATCGTCTATTAATGGGTAGCCTGTTCCTGCTGCTCCATAGTCGATTCTGTCTTGGTTGTAGGCCCAATAAAGGTTGTCAACATCTCTGGTGAGGGTGTACCAATGTCCTTGAATAAATTCGACTGGTACTCTTTGGATTGTGCTGGTGTGTTCACTTGGTATGTCGAGGTTGTATCCTCTGTTTGGTCCTTGGACAATCCAATGGATATTTTGTCCAGTGATATGAGGTGGGAGATTTGGTTCTGATCTTTGGTTGACACGGACCCTTGTACTTCCTGGGAAGGCTCTAGGATGGATGTAAGGTTCTCTTCTGAATTCGTCCATGGTGGCGGATATCGTGGGTAGTAATAGGTGTTGGTTCTACTGTTGTATACTCTTGACAGTATTACATGTGTATTATGCACGGGGATCGGGTTGTTCAAGTGGATAGCCATCTTGGCTTTTCTGGTAAGCTTAGTCTGATGTCACGCTAGGACGTCACATGTCTTAGTGTGAGGGTTTGGGTTCAATTTGGTTCAGTTCAGCTCAGAGTTTGGATGCCTTGTCCAAGTCTGGTTTCTGGTATGGTTCAAGTTTCAGAGTTCTATCCTTAGAACTTGTATGGTTGTGGGTTCTGAATGGTGTGTAGCAGTGCCAGCTGTTCTGTTATCACTTTGAGGAAGTGATGTCTGGAGGTGCAGTGACGTCTTGTATTGCACTTAGTTCATTGGTGTTCATGCTAAGGTCATGAATGGAAGGGGTTCTGGTGTCTTGTAGGAGCAGCTCCTGGTTGCTACTGGCATGTCATAGTATGTGGCATGTATTACAGAGGTTGTAGTATGTGACTTGTTCATATAGATGACTAGAGTTCCTTTACTAGTGGCCTTCATATAGATGGCTAGAATTCCATTACTAGCAGCCTTCAGGTTCGGGTTCTGGGTGGGAAAGACAGCGTCTTTCTGTCTGAGTTGTTCAGAGTTTCAAAGTGAAGAGCAAATGTGGCTCTAAGTCAATTTAGCAGGCCTTAGGGTATGTTCTAAGGTGCAAGAGGATAGTTCTGATGGTTCTTAAGCTTAAGTTCACAAGGGATGAACTAGAAGTCCTGTATTATACAAGAGACTAAGCTTAAGGCTTGAGTCTCACTTTGGGGGGCTTTTATAGGCCCTGTGGCTACTGTACAGTAAGTACATATGACTAAGTAAAGGGATGACACATCTCTAAGGCATTGTACTAAGCATATATGACTACAAGATAGTAAGCATGTATGACTAAGTAAGTGATGATGCATTCAGATGGCATCCTACTAAGCCTATATGACTAAGTGGCTGAATGATGCATTTAAGTGGCATCATGAGGCTGTGAGACTACGAAACATGGTGGCATATTAGTCTGAAAGTATTAGTAATGAGCTGAGGCAACACAACATAAAGTGGAGGGCAGTGAAGCATAATAGAGGTGTGGTAATGTATAGGGATAGATGTGGAAAGGGCTCCCTGCCAGTCCGTGAGAAAGTGAATACTATATATAGTAAAAAAGATGTAAGCATAAATAGTCCGGCAGTCCATAACACTAGCTCTTGTATGATATCATAGTGGAGTAGTACCATTGTAGTAGCATAACTACAGACCACTTATCATCACTTGGATGGTAAGTTAAGTCTCTTGTCTCAATTCTAGCATTGTTCTTGTGCAGCACATCCAGGGTGGCCTCTAAGATATACTTACTGTACATCAGGGTGGTAACCCTTCTCTACAAGCCTTCTAAGTTGCTTCTGAGGACTTAGCTTTCCTACTTCAACACAACAAAGTGTCTAGTATTACTTGCCAACACTTCTGGTGGTGACAGCTTGGGGTGGAATGATCAAGCAATTGGACTTGCATAGATAATGACCTGCAGACAATTTACATAGTATTAGAATATGGCAGTTATTTAGCTACATACAGGCAGCACTATGTACATTCCAATTTTGCTAGATACAGACAATTAGTTAGAATGCATTAGAAGCATTAGGCCAAGAGCCTGCATTGTAGATAAATAGTAGTAGGGTAGAACTACTATCACCTCAGTTATCATGCCATACACATGACACTGTGTCACACTAGGATGTCATGTGTCTTAGTGTGAGGGGTTGGTTTTTGTGATATAGGTCAGGGTTCAGAGTCCTAACTCTTAGAACTCATACAGCTGTGGCTTCTGAATAGCATGTAGTGGTGCCAGCTAATGTATCATCAAGATGATATCTTGGAGATGTGACTACATCTTGTATTGCACTTAGTTCATTGGTGATTCATGAAGCTTGCGAATGGAAGGGGTTCTGATGTCTGGTAGGAGCAGCTCCTTGGTGCTACAGGTGGTTGTAGTATGTGATGTGTATTACAGAGGTTGTAGTATGTGACTTGTTTGTATAGACAACTAGAGTTCCTTTACTAGTGGCCTTTGGGTTCAGGTACCAGGTGGGAAAGATGGCATCTTTCTGTCTGAGTTTGTTTGGAGTTTCAAGTAAAGAGCAAATGTGGCTCTAAGTTAATTAAGCAGGCCTTAGGGTATGTTCTAAGGTGCAAGAGGATAGTTTGGATGGTTCTTAAGCTTAAGTTCATGAGGTATGAACTTTTAGAAGTCCTGTATTATACAAGAGACTAAGCTTAAGGCTTTGGTCTTGCTTTGTGAGGCTTTTATAGGCCCTGTGGCTACTGTACAGTAAGTACATATCCTAAGTACAACTGGAGACACATGCAGGAATTGGCCTAAAGAAAGTAATTTTTTACATAAGCAGCTTAGTCAGTGGCCAGGGATGTCATAGTTAATGCATAGAATTGCAACTCCCATGCTTTTAGGTGCCTAAGTGCCAAATAAGACATCATTTATGCATTTTTTAGTCCTTTGCTACCTGCCAAAAATGGTATTGCTCCCACAGTTGTGGCCACTGCTTTTTTTCCTCACTGTTATTTTCTTTGCTAAAAGTTGCCAAAATTTTGGAAAAAATAAGGTTTTGATTGTGGCTCAATATAAGCATTTGCATAACTTTCAGAATTTCAACTTCTCTATTAAATATGGCTAAAAATTTGGAATATACAGTAATAGGTTTTAACTCTGGCTTGATGCAACAAAGAAAATGACTCCCTTTGCAGATAGAGATTCACATAACCTTCAAAATATTCTTTTCTGTGCCAAATATCACTAGGCATTTTGGAAAATATTGGCCTTTAACTCTGAATATTATTCTCTCTGCTAAATATCATCAAACTATTTCAGATAATGATTGATTATGATATAGAAAACTTTACAATGTATTTTTTCTCACTCATATATTAACCCAAAAATTAGAAAATATTGAATATAATATAGGAAATGTGGAATCTATTTTTCCATGGTAAAATACAGCTAAGAAATCAAGAAAATAAAGGGGGAGAGATATAGAAATGGCTAAATTTTTTATGAAACTATGAGAAAGAGAAAGATTAAGATGAGGAAAGGGAGTGATAAGGAAGGAGGGTAGTGAAGAAGGAGGGTAATAGGGAAGGGGGGGGGAATATAATGAACAGGAGGGTAATGGGTAGAGGGTAATAAGAATAGGGAAGAATGGGAAAAGATGGAATATAAATAAGGGTGATATAGATAGAGGTGATATAGATAGAGTTAATATGGATAGGTTAAGTATACAAAAGAGTAATGTGAAAGAGGGGGAATGAAGGGGGTGATTTAAATGGTGATAATTATGAAGGTGATAGAAAAAATAGTAAAATAATTGTTAGAAAAATAAGGCACATGCATATAGGAGAATGGGAGTGAGCAAATATGTGCCCTTCCTGGATAGTACATACAAGAATATTTATACTACTAAATGTATGCACTGTCAGTAAGAAATAGAAGGAAATTAGTAGGGTGCTAAAATAATGTAAAACTAAGATAAAACACACAAGCTTGATTGCTAGAATAATAAGAAGCAGGGGTTTGGGGGCGCAGCCCCTAAGGTTAAGTCCCATGCTGTAGGCATAGACATAACCTTGTGACTAAGTAAATGATGATGCATCTAGGCAGCATCTTACTAAGCCTATATGACTAAGAGATGGGATGATGCATTTAAGTGGCATCATGAGGCTGTGAGACAAATTTTTTTTTTTTTTTAAATCTGAATTTATATCCCACAGCATGTATGAAGAAGTACAGAGGTGGGCATATATAGTATGTACTATGCTTAGGTGTGTATGGTAGGGAGCTTGTACCAGAGCATGCTGGTTAAGGGCAGCGATAGGGTGTTATGTGTGATATGCATGGGGGTTGGGGCTTATGCCTGCCTAGTCTCTGTGTGTGTCTTCCTTCTCTGCCTTCATCCTGGCTCCTACTCTGTCCTTGGCTTAGCAGAGACTCCAGTCTCTTCCAGGAAGTGAAGCAGTGCAATGACATGCTTCAGGTGGTTAAAGAGTTGTGAGAGGTTTTGGGGGCAGCCTCCAGCAGTTAGGTGCTTCTGGTGTGCAACATTGTGTAGTGGGCAGGAAAGCAGGATGTGCTCTACTGTTTAGATGGGCTCACCACATAGGCACATGATCTGAGCCAGTGCATGTTTAAGGTAGAAACATTGTATGTATCTTCCTACAAATGCATGTCTGGTGATAATCCAGTACATGGTACACCATGTTAGATAAGAGAACTTAGCTTTTTCTGTCTTGTTAAGGGAGGTGGGGTGGGGTTGCCCATCAGGTGGTCTCAAGAGTGCTGTTTGGTATGCCATGGATGTGTGTGGGTTTTGGTGCCAATGTTTGTCCCATGCTGCAATGATCTGTTGTTTGGTCTTGTGCTTCTGGTTTTTGTTTGAGTGGGGTTCCTCTTCTGTCCTTATGACAGCTGTGTGAATGGCTTTGAGGGCCAGTTGCTTTGCCCTCTGGAAGCTGACAAAGGTGATGGATCTGGGGAGCTAGAGTAGCCTGATGTTCACATTTGGGTGATTTGTGAGGATTGTACTTAGCTTTTGGAGGCATTCCAGGGCCACCAGCTATTCATCATAGGGGCTGGCATCCAGTGCTTTGCTGATTGCAAGTGCAGAGGGTGTTAAGACCAAGAAGTTTTGCTGTGCTATGGTCTGGTGGGATGAGAGAAAGTCAGCTAGAATGTCTAGCACAGGCAGGATGGAGTGGATGGCAGTGTCATTGGACGTTACTGTTTCTCCAAACACCTCTTCCCTGTGGTTCCACTCTCAGCCATCTTAGTAGAGGACAGCTGAGGCGGCTCCCACTTGTTTCCTATCTTTGCAAAGGTTGTTGGAGACTATACCTTTGCAGTAGATAGAGACCAGTTGGCCCTCCCTGCAGAGGTTCATAATCACATTGGTGGCCTGGGGGTAGTCCTAGTCCACTTGCTTTGGTATTTGCTTAACCCTGCTGTTCCAGTTGGGAGCATCTTATGGGAGTTCTATGAACTAGTCAATGCATGGGCCATTTGGGGTGGCCCACTCCATGAGTGCTCAGAGTGCGGTGCAGGCCCTTGGGTTATTTGGGGTGGGGAGGGGCAGTTCTTGTGGCCACAGGGCATACCAAGTTGCCCCTGAGGCATCTGAGGAGTTGGCTCTCTTTGGAGACCTTGTATAGTCTAAGTGCTGTGTTTTGCATAAGCATTGTCAGTTGTAGGTCCATTGGTAGGATGGAGAGAAGTTAGCGGAGGGGCTCACATGGGGCAGTGCAGAATGCCCCTGAAATTATCCTGACTGCTTTGTTCTGGACTGTTTATAGTTTCTTGACCAGAGTGACTTGTTTGCCTTGGAACCAAAGTTGGCATCCATATGTGAGAACTGGGAGGCATATGGCATTGTATGCAAGGCACCAGATTATGTGGTTGAGGCCTCTAACTGAGTTGCCCAGGAGCTGAAGCACCTTGATGGATGCTCTAGCTCTGTTGCACATTATGTCCACATGGTATGACCAAGAGAGGCCAGTGTTGAAGAAGAAACTAAGGTATCATAGTGTATTGATGGCTGGTACTCAGTAGTATGCCTGCATAGACTGTCATGGTGGACTATTGGGATGCTTATGCTTACTAATCTTCTTGCCTTATATGTACATATTTCCCACAGTCCAGCTGGAGTCATCACCACTTCCCCCACTTTACCTTACATCACCTCTATTACACTCCTGCTGATCCCTTCTGCTGTTGTGTTGCCTCAGCTTATTACTAGAATACTTACACTAATTTGCCAATGGTTTTTGTGGCCTTACTGCTGCTGAAACATGTCAATCACTGCTGAAGACTCTGCCTAAATAGTTATGTATAAATACACTCATAGAAGGGGACCAAAGCCTTAAGCTTGGTCTCTTATGAATCCTAGACATTCTCAGAGCAATCCTCTGAGTGATTTGAAGCTTCACAGCCCCTTTCCCCTCCCACTTGCACCCTAGAATGTACCCTAGGGTCTGCTAAGTGACTTAGTGATGCATTTCACTTAATCTACCATACATAGTAAACTGAGTCCCAATTGGGAACTCTTCAAACTCTGACACATATGTTAAGTGCTCAGAAAGGCGTTGCCTTTCTTTGCTTCAGACAGACAAAGGTCACTGAGTAATGGACCTCTCAGTGCTCTATAGAACCACCCCCTCTGCACTAGCAACCCAGCAAGAAGGAGCAGCTCCTTCCATTCACAGCCTTAGTGGCATACCAACAAACTAAGTGCAATATAAGGCATGTCAGCACTCCAGACATCCCTTCCTTTTGGATATGTGTCCTAAGTATCCAAATCAACACCTTCACATCTAGATCCCCTTCCTCCTTCAGGAGATAGAGGACAACAGCAGCCAGCACCACCACTACCAACAGCCATTCTAACAAGGCATTAGAACTCCACAGAAGACAACCAAGATGACAGTCACCGACACAGATATCATCCTACACATACAGCAGAGGAACAGAGACAGGCCAGATGACCTAACCCCCAGACAAAGAGAACGAGCAGCCAAGGAGGCTGCCAGACAGAAACATTGACAGAACTGCCATACTCAGTCCAGCGTGACATAGACAGTAATGGGAGGTGGATGTATGGTGGTGGGGCTATTCTTCCCCCTCTTCTCCTAAAGAAAAGGAGTTCTGTCTTGTCCAGTTCAACATTCAGGCCTGTGTGGGAGAGCCATTCAATGCAAGTTGAGTAGCACTCACTTAGGGCATGTTCAATGCAAGCCCAGTTGTGCCCACATGCGAATATTGCCCCATCATCTATGTACATACCAAGTAAGGCATTTGACCACTCCCTCATTTTGTGTAGCAGGGGCAACATGTAGATGATTGATAGTACTGGGGAGACTGGTGATCCCTGAGGGGTGCCTACCATAAAGCTGAATGGATCAGATGTCTTGCCATTGAAGTGTAGTCTCATCAAGTGGTCCCTGAGGAAGGAGCAGCACCAATTGACCAGTTCCAGGGTGAACCCTAGGTCTGTGACCACCTTTGTCATGCAGGACTGAGTGTGGTGGTTCTATTGATGTTTCTGTCTGGCAGCTCCCTTGGCTGCTCATTCTCTCTGTCTGATGGTTAGTTTGTCTGGTCTATCCCTCTGCTGTAGGTGGAGGATAATATCTGCATTGGTGACTGTCATCTTGGTTGTCTTTTGTGGAGTTCTAATGCCTTGTTAGAACAGCTGTTGTTAGTGGTGGTGCTGGCTATATTTGTCCTCTGTTTCCCTAAGGAGGAAGGTGATCTAGATGCAAAGGAGTTGATTTGGATACTTAAGACATGTATCCAAGGAAGTGATGTCTGGAGTGCTGATACACCTTGTATTGCACTTAGTTTGTTGGTATGCCACTAAGGTCATGAATGTAAGGAGCTGTTCCTTGGTACTGGGTTGCTAGTGCAGAGGTGTCATGGTGGACTATAGGGATGCTTATGCTTACTAATCTTCTTTCCATATATGTATGAATTTCTCACAGTCCAGCTAGAGTCGTCATCACCTCCCCCACCCTACTTTACAAACCTTCTATTACACTCCTGCTGACTCATTCTGCTATTGTGTTGCCTCAGCTACTTACCAAGCTTCTTACCCTAATCTGCCAATGAGTTTTGTGGCCCTACTGCTGCTGAAACATGTCAATTGCTGCTGAAAGACTCTGCTTAAATAGTTGTGTATAAATACACTCTTAGAACTGGACCAAAGCCTTAAGCTTAGTCTCTTGTGAATCCTAGACATTCTTAGAGCAATCCTCTGAGTGATCTTGAGTTTAGAAACCCTCTTCCTCTTTCCACTTGTGTCCTAGAATGTACCCTAGGGTCTGCTAAGTGACTTAGTGATGTGTTTCACTTAATCTACCATATATAGTAAACCAAGTCCTGATTGGGAACTCTTCAAACTCTGACACATATGTTAAGTGCTCAGAAAGGCATTAGAACTCCACAGAAGATGACCAAGACAACAGTCACTGACACAGATATCATCCTACACTTACAGCAGAGGGATAGACCAGATGAACTAACCACCAGACAGAGAGAACAAGCAGCCAAGAGAGCTGCCAGACAGAAACATTGACAGAACCGCCACGCTCAGTCCAGCATGACAAGAGGGGGTGGTTCTATAGAGCACTGAGAGGTCCATTACTCAGTAACCTTTGTCTGTCTGAAGCGAAGAAAGGCAACACCTTTCTGAGCGCTTAATGTATGTGTCAGAGTTTGAAGAGTTGTTATGGACTGCTGGACTATTTATGCTTACATCATTTTTTACTATATATAGTATTCACTTTCTCATAGACTGGCAGGGAGCCCTTTCCACATCTATCCCTATACATTACCACACCTCTATTATGCTTCACTGCCCTTCACTTTATGTCGTGTTGCCTCAGCTCATTACTAATACTTTCAGACTAATATGCCACCATGTTTCGTAGTCTCACAGCCTCATGATACTGCTTAAATGCATCATCCAGCCTCTTAGTCATATAGGCTTAGTAGGATGCCATCTGAACACATCATCACTTACTTAGTCATACATGCTTACTATCTTGTAGTCATATATGCTTAGTATGATGCCTTAGAGATGCATCATCCCTTTACTTAGTCATATGTACTTACTGTACAGTAGCCACAGGGCCTATAAAAGCCCCCCAAAGTGAGACTCAAGCCTTAAGCTTAGTCTCTTGTATAATACAGGACTTCTAGTTCATCCCTTGTGAACTTAAGCTTAAGAACCATCAGAACTATCCTCTTGCACCTTAGAATGTACTCTAAGGCCTGCTAAATTGACTTAGAGCCACATTTGCTCTTCACTTTGAAACTCTGAACAACTCAGACAGAAAGATGCCATCTTTCCCACCCAGAACCTGAACCCAAAGGTTGCTAGTAACAGAACTCTAGCTGTCTATACGAAGGCCACTAGTAAAGGAACTCTAGTTGTCTATACAAACAAGTCGCATACTACGACCTCTGTAATACGTGCTGCATACTATGACACGCCAGTAGCAACCAGGAGCCGCTCCTACAAGACACCAGAACCCCTTCCATTCATGACCTTAGCATGAACACCAATGAACTAAGTGCAATACAAGACATCATTGCACCTCCAGACATCACTTCCTAGAGTGATAACAGAACAGCCAGTGCTGCTACACACCATTCAGAACCCACAACCATACAAGTTCTAAGGACAGAACTCTGAAACTCAAACCATACCAGAAACCAGACTTGGACAAGGCATCCAAACTCCAACCCCAAACCAAACCAAACCCGAACCCTCACACTAAGACATGTGACATCCTAGCGTGACAAGAGTTCCCAATCAGGACTTGGTTTACTATATATGGTAGATTAAGTGAAATGCATCACTAAGTTGCTTAGCAGACACTAGGGTACATTCTAGGGCACAAGTGGAAAGGGGAAGAGGGCTTTGAAGCTCCAGATCACTCAGAGGATTGATCTGAGAATGTCTATGATTCACAAGAGACCAAGCTTAAGGCTTTGGTCCAGTTCTAAGAGTGTATTTATACACAGGTATTTAAGCAGAGTTTCCAGCAGTGATTGACATGTTTCAGTGGCAGTAGGGCTACAAAAACTGTTGGCAGATTAGTGTGAGTAGTTTAGTAAGTAGCCAAGGCAACACAACAGCGGTCTGGGATGGCAAGAGCATAATAGAGGGTGTGTAAAGTAGGGTGGGGGAAGTGATGATGACTCTGGCCGAACCATGAGAAATACATACATATATGGACAAAAGATTAGTAAGCAAAAGCATCCCAACTGTCCACCATAACATGACCCCCTGTTCAGAGTCTTTGCTGCTTGTTGTTGACTCATGAGGGGCAGTGGCAGTGGCAGTGGGTGGTGCTCCAGCATTTAGAGCATCTCTTGTATTACTTGTTGCAGGTGTGGGTGATTTCTTTGTCAATAAACCCCCAGTCTCCTTTGATCTTTCTGGTGCACACAGGTGCATAGGGACATGAAATCCCTGAAGTACTTGCCTTATGACCTCTTGTTCAAGAGACCCAAGGGGTTGGTGGCTTTGGAGGCCTGTTGCTATCCTCCTGTATGCATCAGCCTCTTGTAGTCCTCCCATCCACTCTACCACTTTGATTTTTTGATAGGCCAATTTGATCCTGACCCATGTTAACTCCTGCTCTGTAAAGATGACCTCTTGTTCCCAGCATCTGTAAGCTTGGAGTCCTGCAAGAAGGGACTCATCTGCTAAGTCTGCTGTGGCCCAGGTGACTGCTTAGGTGAAGGGCTCTCTTCCTGAGAAGATGCACTTTTGTTGAGGTGTAATGTGTCAGCATGGGTATGGTACCAGGCTGGGACAAAGGAGGGAGGTGTGTACTGGCTCCCCTCTGCCATTACAGGGGCTGACAAGGGGGTATTTGGTGTTTTGGATGTTGAGATGGAACATCTGTGCGGCTATGCCCAGACTGGACAGTCTCACACTCAGGGGTTTGGTAGAACCAGCCTGGACATTACAAGGGGCACTTAATGCTCCAGGACAATTATGGACTTAGTGAGCACATGTCAGCACATGGACTGCATGGACACCTATGTATGTATGATACCCTAGAACAATGTGATTACACCCTTATGGCTGATCTAAGAACTCTCTTTTGTTATCTGACCCAATTATTATATGATCAAACTGTTTCAGATTGACACTTTTACCTACTGTCTTTATAATCACATAGTCACATTCACATATGGACCTTTTAGCATGGTTCTATGCTTACATGTACCCCTTCTAAGGGCTCAGGGTATGTGTGGACTCATCGGATTTGTCCATATGTAGAATATAGTGGACACCTGTACTCACCCCCTAAGGGCTTATGAACATATGTAGACCATAGGGACTATAAATACACCCTTGGGAGTGAGCAAGATGTCTCATCTCCTACTGAGTCAATTCTCTGTGTGAACTCCTCTCTTCAGCTGCACTTCATCAGGTTATGGGCCCTGCACTCTAAACTTACAACTACAACACAAAGTTCTATTGCTCACACTGTTTCTAACAGTGAGTAAACATCTTTGTTTGCCATATACTCTGACTAGCAGGATCTGCTGAGCCCATGGGGGTAAGTGATCTGGCTAGGTCTGTGCTGGGGTCTTAAGGACCTTATGTGAGGTGCATAATGGACCTAGGCATAGGAGACATGCACTAAACCCCCTCTAGTGTTGCACGCTATACTACACATATACTGTAACTTAGTGTAGAGCACCCTATGCACTTAGGCAGGTCTGAGGAAGCCCAGACTGGCTATAGGCCTGGTGAACGGTTGGCTGTCTGCCCTTCAGTGGGAGTGGCTTTAGGTCTATCACAAGGCAGGGGTTAGTCACACCCCTAGCACTTGGGCCTAGTTACAACTGCGCCACACTACATAAATAAAGTAGACACACAGTAGTCTAGGAATGCGAGTCTGACTGGCATAAGTACCCATTGCAGCCTCTGGGGTGTGATGCCCCACAGTCAGGATATCCATGCCCTAGCTACTTAGTCATGTGCCCAATCATCTAGGCATTAATCAGAGACTCCACAGACCCACTAGAGCAGCAGACATCTCACATCTGTGTCCTCTAGGAAAGTGGCTGCTGGCTCATCTCTGACATGACTCCCCTGGAGCTGCAGGTAGCACTTCAGTGGTATCAGGACTACTACAAAAAGCCTTACTATAATTACCATACATAGAAGTGCACACAGAGGCAGGACACATTAGTGTTCTGGCTATATAGTACCACAGACAGGAGGTGGCATTCCATTACACCTGTGTGCTAGCAGAGACTCGTGCTGACTGCTCCTTGGCACAGTCACACAAACATGTCCTCTCAACCAGCTACCCCCTCCAACACAGTACAGGGCAATACACCCCTCTCACAGCCAGCTATATCAATGTGCATATCAAATGCCTTTCAATACAGTTTTGCTATACCATCAGGAGTTAAGCTCCCACAGTTTGATGGTACTGGGTGGTCAGAATGGTCAGGCACTTTTGAAGCAATCATGATGATCTATGAAGCAGAAGACCACTTATGTTTCCAGAGCTGCCCCACTGTCTCCAATGTAGATGAGTGGAGCAATATGCAACACCACCTCAAGGCATACTTTCAACTCTACATGACCATAGGAGTATTCTCCCAGATCTCTGATGAAACTGCCTACCCAATGCTCAAGGACAGGTGGGACCAGCTCAAGAGGCTCTATGGTGGAGTCTCTGGTAGCACCACTGTCTTCAATGACTGGATCGCACTCACACAAGCCTGGCTGGATGAGAGCCAGCCAATGGGACCCCAGCTCACCAAGCTGAATGAGTCCCACATCAACCTGGCCAATGCAAAAATGGGTGTCACTGACACTCAATATTGTTTTATCATACTCTGCACTCTCCCCAACTCTTATGAGGTCTTGACCTCAACTATCCTTGCTGCCAGTGACCCCACACTGCTTCAACTGGGCAAAATCATAGCCTGCATTCAGAATGAAAAAGGTCATAGGTCTGGTGGCTCTGCCTCCCTCAATGCAATCCCCCCAATCAAGGGGAAAGGCAAAGGCAAAAGCAGCTCTGGTAAAAAGGAGAAGCATGCCAATCTTGTCTGCCACTATTGCAGCAAGAAAGGGCATATCAAGCCCAAATGCCAAAAGAAGAAGAAGGATGAGGCAGATGCCAAAAAGAAGCAGGAGAGCAGCAGCAGCAACAAGGCCATAAATAGTCATGTTGTAGACACCACTGCCTCCATTGAGGAGGTCAATGATATTGGTGTTTCCTTGTGCACTGTGAGTAAATTGCGTTGGTTAATGGACAGTGGGGCTACCCATCACATCACTCCCCACCACTCTGACTTCATCACCTACATATCAGTCAAAGGGACCATATGTCTCAGTGATAAGCAGGGTACTGTAATTTCACAGTTAGATGTGGGAACTGCTGTTTTCACAAGTCCACAGGGAGTACGGATCAGCCTAAAAGACACTATATATGTGCCCGACATAGGAAATTGTATTCTATCGCTTGGATCCATTCTGGATAAAGGGGCTGCTATACCTTTCCACTCGCATGGCTTTGACATTATTGTCGCCAACAAAGTCATGGCTTTAGGATACCGTGAAGGTTGCCTATTCTGGGTTGACTCTGACACTGGGGCACTGAACATGCACCATAGGGAGTCTACCACACTCCACACCTGGCATCAGCACATGGGACATATGTCCCATCATGCACTAAAAGACCATGGTCCCTCTGCCCTGCAAGGCATGGACTTCTCTGGTGTCGACATGGCAATACCTACATTATGCCATGGCTGCGAGACAGGCAAATCCACTCACAAACCCTTCCTGCCTTCCTCCAAGAAGGTGACTCAGATCTTAGAATTAGTTCACTCAGACTTAGCAGGTCCTATGCAGACCAAGTCATTGCATGGCTCCTTCTACACAGCCACCTTTATCGATGACTGCACTAGCCTCACAGTCGTCTACTTCTTGAAAACAAAAGACCAGTTTCTGGATGCACTCAAAAAATACATTAATTGGGCTACCACCCAAACCTCCAAAAAACTACACATCCTATGGTCTGATAGAGGTGGCGAATACACAGGGGCTACAGTCCAAGCTTACATGAATGAGAAGGGAATCGAACACCAGTTAACAATGCTGGGTACACCCCAGCAGAATGGAAAGGCTGAGCAGTTCAACTGCACCATTATGGATAAGGCAATGTCCATGCTTCACCAAGCTGGCTTGTCGAACAGCTTTTGGGAGCACACTGTAAGCACTGCAGTTCACATCTACAACTGCACTCCCATCTGCTTGCTGGAGTGGAAGACCCCACATGAGCAATGGAACACTGGTCATGTTCCAGACATCTCATACTTCTGTGTCTTTGGATGCAAGGCATATATGCATGTGCCAGCTGACAAGCAACAGAATCTTGACATGAAAGCACTACCCATTGTCTTTGTTGGGTACGAGGCCAGTAGTAAGGGATACCACCTCTGGGATAAAAGTACCCGCTCCATTTGAGTGTCAAGGGATGTGACATTCAATGAGAGCAGCTTTCCCACTGTAGACAAAGAGACTAAGCCCTCGACACACCAAGGGCTCACTGCATCTCCTCCTCCTATCCCCATTCCATTTATTCCAGTGAATGCAGAACCTAACATGTCTGCACCACCACTACCCCCACATGCAGTGTCACCTACTTCCTCTTCTAAGGATAAAGATCAGGTTGACGACTTACTTGAACCCAAGATAGAGCAGCCTGCTACACTGCCCACCCAAGGCACTCTTCCCCCTTCTACACCTATAGTTAAGCACCCTCCTCCTTCTACACCACTGCCCCACCCTTCTGCTTTGCGAGCCTATAAGCGAGCAGAAGAGTCTCCACTGGATCCTATGATTCTGGGGGATTTGCTGAGTGCTTCATTGCTCCCAGGCAATCAGCATGTGTACCAGTACTGAATTGAAGGTACTTCAATAAGGATAATGCTGAGGTGCCTGGCACCCAGTGGCTAGGGCATGTGGAATTGTTTTTTTTTTGCCATGGCTTACATAGGAAGGGACCTGGTTACTTATACCAAGGCTCTAAAGTCTAAAGATGCCGATGAGTGGTAGAAGGCCTGTCAACATGAGATAGACGCCTTAGCTAAAAATGACACATAGGAGTTAGTTGATCTCCTGGTGGGCTGCAAAGGAGTAAAATCGAAATGGGTATTCAAGTTGAAAGCTGATGGCTGCTTCTGCACCTGGCTAGTGGCGAAGGGATTTATGCAGATCCCTGGTGTTGATTATGACAAAACCTTCTCCCCTGTTGCACATTTTGAGTCTCTCAGACTCCTCCTAGCGTTAGCTGTACTAGAAGACTGGCACATACACCAGATGGACGTCAAATTGGCATTCCTCAATGGCATGCTCAATGAGGAGATTTACATGGAGAAACCACAGGGTTTCATTGTTGCTGGAATGGAGAATAAAGTATGCAGGCTTAAAAAATCTATTTATGGTCTCAAACAAGCCTCCTGCACATGGAACTTGCAATTCCATGCATTCCTTTTGGAACTCGGCTTTAAGCGGACATTCTCCAATGCTGGAGTTTACATTTACATGATGTCTTTATCATGAGGGGAGGATTCATCTCCATTGATTGTCATTCTTTATGTTGATGACATCACTATTATGGGTGCTTCTATAGAAGCTGTCAAGCATTTAAAACTAGATCTACAGAAGCGTTATGAAATGTCAGACCTTGGGGAAATAGAGTCCTATCTGGGGATTTGAATCACTTGCAACAGGTCATGTAACCACATCAAGATTGACCAGTCTGGTTACATACATGATGTACTAGAACACTTTGGCATGTCAGATGTGAACCTGCATAATACCCCACTACCAGCTGGTGCAGATGTGCACCTAGTCAAAAACACTGAACAGGCCTCCCTTGCAGAAATTAAACATTACAAAAGCCTCATAGGCAGCCTGCTTTATGTACAAATTGGCACTTGTCCAGACATTTCCTTTGCTGTATCGCACTTGGCCCAGTATGCAGCAAATCCCTCTAAACAACATCTATACCTTGCTCAATACATTCTGTCCTACCTTGTGGGAACTGTGGACATGTGCCTGTGCTATGATGGGGCCAATGGCGATGGCCTTCATGGCTACTCTGACTCCTCTATGGGAGACAATATGGAGGATTGTCATTCCACCTCTGGTTATGTATTCTTGCTTGCTAATGGCACAATTTCCTGGTCATCCTGTAAACAAAAGACCATCCATCGCCCAAAGCACATCTGAGGCAGAGTACATGGCCCTGGCCAATGTGGCCAACCAAGCTGTCTGGTACTGAGGTTTCTTGAAGGAACTTAGGTACACCATCGAGGACCCTGTCCCTCTGCATGGTGACAACAAAGGTGCAGTTGACCTTGTGCAAAACCCTGTCACTGGCTGTCGATCCAAGCACATTGACATTAAGCATCATGTCATTCACAAGTACATAGAGGATGGTCAAATTTCTCTAATACATACACCTACAGAAGAAATGGTTGCAGATGGCTTCACCAAGTCACTCTTGCACACCCTCCTTCTGCACTTCAATCCCAAGATGGGTCTTTGTGCTCCATAATTGTTGGATCACAGGGGGATGTTGAGATGGAACATCTGTGCAACTATGCCTAGACCAGACAGTCTCATGCTCAGGGGTTCAGTAGAACTGGCCCAGACATTACAAGGGGCACTTAATGCTCTAGGACAATTACAGACTTAGTGAGCACATGTTGGCACATGGACTACATGGACACCTATGTACATATGATACCCTAGAACAGTGTGATTACACCCTTATGGCTGATCTAAGAACTCTCTTTTGTTATCTGACCTGATTATTGTATGATTGAACTGTTTCAGATTGACACTTTTACCTACTGTCTTTATGATCACATAGTCACATTCACATATGGACCTTTTAGCATGGTTCTACACTTATGCATACCCCTTCTAAGGGCTCAGGGTATGTGTGGACTCATCAGACTTGTCCATATGTAGAATATAGTGGATGCCTGTACTCACCCTCTAAGGGCTTACGAACATATGTAGACCATAGGGACTATAAATACACCCTTGGGAGTGAGCAAGACATCTCATCTCCTACAGAGTCAATTCTCTGTGTGAACTCCTCTCTTCAGCTGCACTTTATCATTGGATATGGTATTTGTGATATTCAGCTTGGCTGGCTCCACTGTTGGGAAGGGGGACTGTAAATGGCTCCTCAGTGGTGGTGATCCACCCCTCTCCAGGGTGGGTGTCCTCCTCATCCTCCTCCCAGTCATCCTGCTCTCTGTTCTCCCTCTGATTCTTATTTTGGGTACATACTCCCTCATACTCCTCCTCTCCCTCCTCATATGCACAGGGGCACTTGTACTAAAGGTGGTGAAGGGCATCCATGATGTTATTTGTTGTAATGTTGTCCATGTATATGAAGGTTCCTCCATTTGAGTTGTCAAGTTTACTGTCTGGGGAGGTAACAAGGGTGGTGTCTGTGTCCTCATTGTTTCATTCCTTTTGGTTGAAAACATCAAGGAGGGCATACAGCCTGGCTGCAAGCCATGTTGCATCTCCTGCAGAGGTCTGGGAAGTGGGGGACTCTAGCTCCAAAGGAGGGGGCAAGGGGGTGTGTACTGTACTGGCATTACTACCAGCATAATTTTCAAGATCAAGGAGAGCAACTTTATTGTAGCTAGATAGGGGGGTGGTTCATTTGTAGGAGGTTGGGAGGGTGGACATGTTGGTTGGTTGGGTGACTGAATGTTGTGAAGGGTAGGAATGGTGGAAGTGGTGGTGATGTAGGTGAGTGTTTTTAAGTAGTTTTGTGGGTAGGAATGGAAGTGTAGCAGTGAGGGTTCACTGCTGTCATTTGAAGGTGGTGTGGAGGGTGTTTTTATAGCTGGTTGGGTGATTGGGATTGGTGGAATTTACTAAGCAGCTCTGGTGTGTGCAGGTCATTGCTGCTGACCCATGAATTATCTGATGCAGGGTAGCCTTTCCATTTGATTAGGTATTGCCATTGTCCTTTTTATCCATGTTTCCTTTCTGCAATGATTTCATCTACTTTGTACTCTTCCTCTCCTTTGATGGTTTCAGGTGCTGGGCATTTAAATGGTATGCCATACTCCATGATTTCCATATAGGGTGATAATAGATCCACATGAAACACTGGATGTATATGCATGTGTGCTGGCAAATTGAGCCAATAGGCCACCAGAGATGTCTTTTGTTTGATGGTGAAGGGTCCTAGATGTTTTGGTTCCATCTTCTTTGATGGTGCCTTCATCTTTATGTTTTGTGCATCAAGCCAGACCTTGTCTCAAGTCTTGAATGTTCTGACTGGTTTCATTATGGCTGTCTTTTTCTGTAGGGCTTGATGTGCAATTTCCCTTGCTTTGGTTAGTTCCTTGAGTCTGATATCTACAGCTGACACTTCTTCATCCCCTTTGGTCCAAATTGCCTGAGGGTTACATCCTATGATTAACTGATGGGGTGTGTGGCACATTCCTTCATGTTTCCATGAATTGCGAGCAAATTCTGCCACTGGAAGGTATGTAGCCCAGTTATCTTGTCTTCCATTGACAAAGTGTCTTAGGAATGTTTCAACCCATTGATTCATGCATTCACTTTGTCTATCAGTTCTGGGGTGAAACAGGGTGCTAAGGTTTTGTTTGGTGCCTATCACTTTGCATAGTGTTCTTGTGAAGTTTCCAGTGAAATGAGGGTCTCTGTCAGATATGATGCATTTGGGGGTTCCAAACCAGGGGAAGAGGTGCTGAAGGTACAGTTGTGCCACTCTTTCTCTGGTGATTTCCTGGTTACAGGGTAGGAATTTGACTGCTTTGGAACACCCTTGGTCTATGATGGTAAGAATGGTGTCATATCCTTTGGACTTTGGTAATTCAGTTATGAAGTCCATGGACACATATTAGAAAGGTCCTTCTTCCATTGGGGTGTCAAAGTGGTGTAGGGGGGCTTTTGTGGTTTGGATGGTCTTATTTTCCTGACATTTGGTGCATCCTCTGACATATTTTTCAACAAATTCTCGAAGTTTGGGGCCATGGTAGTGTCTTTTGACTAGGTCCCAAGTGTTTGAGATCCCTGGGTGGCCTCCTGTGGGTGCATCATATATTTCTTTGAGGGTTTGTTGTCACTTCTTGTTGTCATTTGGGAGGTAAAGAGTTTGAATGAATAGGTTATCAGGGAGGATGGTAGTTTGTTCATTGTTTACCCCCTCTTCAAGGTCTTTTCTTTGTGATAGAAGGTCTGCAATGGTATTTTGTTTTCCTGGAAAGTGATGGATGATGAAGTTGTAGTCTGCCAAATAGTTCATCCATCTCGCTTGTCTAGGTGTTACTTTTCATGCTGTTTGGAAGTATTTGAGGTTGTCATGGTCTGAGCACACTTTGATTTGATGCCTAGCTCCTAGAAGGAAGTGTTTGAAGAATTTAACTGCTGAGACTATTGTCAGCAGTTCCCTATCATAGATATTGTAGTTGCATTCTGCTTGGTTGAGTGACTTTGAAAAGAATGCTACTGGGTGCTGTCCATCTTCAAATTCTTGTGTTAGGGTGGCCCCTATAGCATAGTCTGATGCATCTGTGTCTAGTGTAAATGGTTTGGTTTGGTCCATGTTCCTGAGGATGGGGTAGGATGTGAATTTATTCTTGAGGTATTGGAATACTTCGTTAGCTTTTGGTTCCATTCCCATTTCTTGCTTTTCTTTGTTAGCTCATGAAGTGGTCATGCAATTAGAGAATAATGGGTCAATAAAGTCCTTGTAGAAGTTTCCAAAGCCTAGGAAGGCCCTGAGTTCCCTAACTGTCATAGGGATGGGCCAGTCTGTAGTTCCTTTGACTTTGACTGGATCCATTTTGACATGTCTGCTTCCTACTAGCATTCCTAGGTATTCCACTTCTGTTTTGTGGAAGTCACACTTCTCTGGTTTGAGATAGAGGTCATTTTCTTGTGAGACTTCTAGGACCTTGATTACTTCTTTGTAGTGGTCCTCCCAAGTTCGATTGGTGGCAATAAGGATATCATCCATGTAGATGAACACATTTCCTTTGGCTAATTGGTTCCTGAAGATGAAGTCCATCATACTTTGGAAGGTGGTTGGGGTGTTCCTCATTCCAAAGTACATTACTTTTGGTTGAAAGCAGCCTCTGTTTGTTTTCAAGGCTGCTTTATGCTGGTCCTCTGGTTGGATGAGAATGTTATTGTACCCCCAATGTACATCAAACTTGGTAAAGTGTTTCTTCCCTGCAAGTCGAGGTATCAGGTCTCTGATTAAGGGTAGGGGGTAGTTGTTTGGAATAGTCCATTCATTGAGCTTTCTATAGTCTTGGACTGGTTTTAGTTTTCCATCCTTCTTTTTAACAGAGAAGAAGGGGGAGGTGTATGGTGATTTGGAAGGTTCAATGTATTTCTTTTCCTGGTGTTCCTTTAGGAACTCTTCCAATGCTTCCTGTTCTTTGGGTGATAGGGGGTAGACTCTACAGTCAAATGATGCTGGAGTGTCTGGTTTTAGATCTATAGCATGGTCCCAAGGTTTTGATTCTGGGATCTGTTTTGATGCTTCTTCACTGAAAACTTTCTGGAATAGGTGGTATTTTTCTGGTACTATTTGATCCCAGGTCTTCTTGTCTTTCTTTTCTGCTTCTTGGATTGCCAAGTGTGTAGATGTGGTGGTTTTCCTGATTTGGGAAAGCACCCTCCATTTGTGAGCATTGGTTGTGGATGCCACAATGCTTCCTTCAATGGTTCCTTTCTTCCAATTGATCTTTGGTTCATTGGTGGCTAGGAATGGGTAGCCTAGGACAATGCTGTCATGTCCTATGTTAGTGACAAAGAAGGGGAATTTCTTTGTGATTCCTTGATGTCAAATTTCAAGTTCTACTTTGTCAGTAATTTTCCCAGCCTAATTGATGGTTCCATCAACATTCCTGGTGATTCTTGGTTTCTGGAGGGGTACTGTAACCGGCCTGGGGTGATGGTTCAACACCATCGCGCCCCTGTAAGTTGTGGAACCGGCCAACTAGAGTATTGTGACCCCGTTTCATGTCTGTGCCCCGTTTCAGATCGATCAGCTTGTGATTTCTTGAGCGACCTTTGCTATTGGTCGCTATTGTTCTCCGTCGTGTTTCAGGTATAATAGGTAGCACTGCCCCCTTCAGGCCCTAGGCCTGCCCTCAAGTACTATGTACTATAAATAGGGGACTCATTACGCCTGGTAGAGGCAAGTTGAGTCTCTTGTCTCAATACTAGCAGTGTTCTACTTCATTGCGGGTGGCTACTGAGTCGGAGCTCAGCAAGCGGTAACCCAGGCATCGACATCGACTTGCAGGTCGACTTCCACTCTATAAGTCTTCTAGGACACTTCGAGTCCTAGCTTATCGACTTAGTGTGTCTATTGTTGCTGTCAAACCCTTGGCGGTGACAGGTACTGTGGGGATCTGGAAGCATTGTATGAGTTTGTGGTGGATGAAATTTTCTGTGGCTCCACTGTCCACAAGTGCTGTTGCATCGGCCCTTCTGTTCTGCAAATGTAGTATTATTTGAGTTTATACTGATCGAATCTTGGCTACAAATACATTATTTGAGAACAGTGCCTGAATGATGGCTGTGTCATTCAGGTGGTTAAAAAATCCACTCCTTTGGCTTGCATTGCATTCATCCATTGCACCTTCTTGGCATCAGAGAAGGTGACCATTCTATTGACCATATCTTTGATTTTGTCCATTTCCTGAGGTTCTTCTTCAGCTTCCTCTATATCCTTGTCTTCTTCTTCATTGTATTTATCATTGCTTTGGACCATCTTAATGTAAGATGGTTTCTGGAGCAGCCTCTTCTTGGTGGGGCAATTCTTGGCCATATGTCCTTGTTTGCTACATTCAAAGCATTGTCCTTCTTCTCTGTGTTTCTTTTTGGCCTTGTCAGTTTCTGCTTTCCTAATGGTATCCACTTGTATAGGAGTATTATTGGTGTAGGGACATCTCTGAGTGAACTGGGGTTTATGAGGTGTGGCCACATGATGGGGTGGTGGTCTCTTGGGTCCCTAGTTTGGCATTGGCCATTTCCCTTCTCCAAAGATCAGGTTCTCTTGTTCCTGTACTTTGGATTCCTTCTGGACTGCCAGGACATATGCTTCAAAGGTGGTTAGTCCTGGGTGCATTCTGAGTGTTTGTTACCCTAGTCCAGATTGTAGTCCTTGTAGGTAGGAACATTTGTAGAGTTCCTGGTGTGTCAGGTTCATATCCAGCTTTCATAGCTAGGTTTCTAAATGAGCTATATATCTGTGTAGGTCACCTTGTTTCATTCTGAGTTGCTGGAGCATGGTGGTAGCTTTGGTAACCTTGTGGATATTGCTGAATGCAGTGGTAAAAGCTGTTTCAAATTCTGCAGAGTGGACTTAATCCTGCATGGGTACATTGTTGTTGTGGTGCTGATCACTGAGGTGA
Source organism: Russula compacta (assembly GCA_022376555.1). Taxonomy (NCBI): domain Eukaryota; kingdom Fungi; phylum Basidiomycota; class Agaricomycetes; order Russulales; family Russulaceae; genus Russula; species Russula compacta. The sequence continues at coordinate 67,325 of WTXH01000023.1, forward strand.
TTAACTTGGTGGTAGACCTAGTCATCAACTAGGGGTCCTCTGATGTAGGACAAGGCTAAGGCTGCTTGCTTGTATGGAACTAGCATTGCTTTGTTGTCTTCATTGAGCAATTTGTAGAGTTTAAACTCTCTTAGGAACTTGTTGCTTTGACTTCTGTCTCCTGTGCATATTTCTGGGGGATGCCATTCCATTTTCCATTGGCAGGGCCTGGGTGAGGAGCAGCTTGTGCTCCTGCTTGTTGTGGACCTGGGGGTGGTCCTCCTGAGGGTGGCTGGGGTTGTTGAGGTTGCTGGGGTTGCTGAGGTTGCTGGGTGGTACATTGGCCATAAAGACTTGTATGGGCTGTGGCAGGTCTGGTTGTTGGTCTGCTGGGGTTATTTGGATCTGTGGCCTGATATGATAGATTGCTAGAAGGTTGACTTGTTTGTCTAGTTGTCCAACATCTTCTGGGAGTTGTTGTTCCTATTCTGGAGGTTGTGGAGCTTCAATTTGCTTATGGTGTGCAGGAGTTACTTTGTGGTATGTAGGGGGTCTGCTTGTTTTGGTGTATGAGGTCTGTCCTCAGATCCTTCACTGGCAGTATGTTTGTCTCTGTTTCCTTCTTCAGAGGATTTGTGTGCTTTGTTTCTTAGTTCCATAGGGGAGTGAAGGTCAGTGGAATGGGTGTGAGGGGTGTAAGTTCCTAGTACTGTGGCTTCTAGCTCTTCTGCAACAATGGCAGGGTTAATGTGACTTGCTGAGCCTGGTAATCAGGGTGGTAGGGGTTGTCTACTGGTAGGTATCCTGTTCCTGCTGTTCCATGTTCAATTCTGTCTTGGTTGTACACCCAGATAACACTTTTTTCATCTCTGGTGAGGGTGTACCAGTATCCTTGGATAAATTCAACTGGGTGTCTTCTGATTGCACTGGTGTGTTCACTGTGGAAGTTAGGGGTGTATCCTCAGTTTGGTCCTTGGACTGTCCAATGGATGCTTTGTCCTGTGATGTAGTCTGGGAGAATTGGTTCTGGTATTTGTACAAGGCAGACCCTGGCACTTCCTGCAAACGCTCTCAGGTAGACAAGTGGTTCTCTTCAGAATTCTTCCATGGTGACTGATAAGCTTGGTCTAATGTCATGCTGGACTGAGTGTGGTGGTTCTGTCAATGTTTTTGTCTGGCAGCTCCCTTGGCTGCTCATTCTCTCTGTCCGGTGGTTAGCTTGTCTGATCTATCCCTCTGCTGTAGGTGAAGGATGATATCTGCGTTGGTGACCATCATCTTGGTTGTCTTCTGTGGAGTTCTAATGCCTTGTTAGAATGGCTGGTGTTAGTGGTGGTGCTGGCTGTATTTGTCCTATGCTTCCTGAAGAAGGAAGGAGATTTAGGTGTGAAGGAGTTGATTTGGATACCTAAGACATGTATCCAAGGAAGTGATGTCTGGATTGCTGATACACCTTGTATTGCACTTAGTTTGTTGGTATGCCACTAAGGTCATGGATGGAAGGAGCTGCTCCTTGGTACTAGGTTGCTAGTATAGAGGGGGCAGTTTTATAGAGCACTGAGAGGTCCATTACTCAGTGACCTTTGTCTGTCTGGAGTGAAGAAAGGCAATCCCTTTCTGAGTGCTTATTGTATGTGTCAGAGTTCGAAGAGTTCCCAATTGGGACTTGGTTTACTATATATGGTAGATTAAGTGAAACACATCACTAAGTTGCTTAGCAGACCCTAGGGTACATTCTAGGGCACAAGTGGAAAGGGAAGAGGGCTTTGAAGCTTCAGATCACTTAGAGGATTGCTCTGAGAATGTCTATGATCCACAAGAAACCAAGCTTAAGGCTTTGGTCCAGTTCTAAGAGTATATTTATACATAGGTATTTAAGCAGAGTTTCTGGCAGCAATTGACATGTTTCAGTGGCAGTAGGGCCACGAAGACCATCAGCAGATTAGTGTGAGTAGTTTAGTAAGTAGCTGAGGCAACACAACAGCAGTCTAGGACAGCAAGAGCATAATAGAGGGTGTGTAAAGTAGGGTGGGGGAAGTGATGATGACTCTGGCTGGACTGTGAGAAGTATGTACATATATGGACAAAAGATTAGTAAGCAAAAGCCTCCCAACTGTCCACCTTAACAACCTTAGCCAGTCTGTCATGGTTAATATTGTTGAAAAAGCCCTAGATATCAAACAAAAGCAGGCTAGTGTAGGGACCAGCCTGATGGGCTGACTGAATGTCATGTAGGAGCATGAGTCCAGCATCCAGCATTGAGGATGCATTGTGCCCACCAAATTGAGTGGTGGGGATGAGTGGGTGCTTGGCCATGTCTCTATATATCAGCCTTGCCACCACTTTCTCTAGAAGCTTCCCTAGGCACTCCAGTAGCAATATCGGGTGGAAGTTTTCACTAGAGTGTAATCAGCTCATCCTGGTTTGGGGATGATGCACACAACTGCCTCTTTCCATTGTCTCAGGTGGTGGCTGGCCCTGAGGCAGGCTGCGAGTAGTTCTGTCATGCATTCAGCATCCACCTCCCACACCCATTTGATGACCATCCAGGTGTGGCCTGACTGGCCTGGGGTGGAGCTGCTAGCTGTGTCCCTGATGAGGGGTTGATGAGCTGCTTGTCAACCTTCAGTAGGGCCTACTATGGGTGCTGCAGGGGTCATTGTGGAAGTTGCTACCTGTGGTGGTGTCTTCATAATGAACCTCTGCAAGAGCAGGTCAGCAATTTGATTGTAGGTGTGGACCAGACCTGTTGGGCCATGTAGTGAGGGCACTTTGGATATTCTACAACTATGTCTCCACTCTGCTACCTCCCACAACTCTGCCTTCTCAATGCATTTGTTGGCCCATTTGCATTTGGCTGCCCAGCTGGTGCCTCTTAATTGGGCCACTGTTACAGCTTGGGTTGCTGTGGTCTTGGCTCTGCAGAGGTTCAAAATGGCCAGTGTGCATACTGTGTTCCACCATGGGGCTGCTTTTGGGTGGTGGGGCTTATGCCTGTGGAAAATAAGTTCATTAGTTTCCTGGATGTCTGTGATTAGTCCCACTGCTGCCTGTTCTACTTCCTCAGCAGTTGGGGTAAGAGGTAGGAGCATTGGGAGTGAGTGGGCTTTAAATGCTTTGATCCAGTCTTCCTTTTGCTCTGGGTTTATGATGAAACCCAGGTTGGTCTCAGTCAGTGTTTGTGGTCTGTTTGTATGGGTGTGGCCTGTCAGTTGGAGGAGGGCATGGTCTGAGCCTAGACTGCCATCCCAGTCAATTTTGAGCTTGGTGAAGGTGTTGGCTTGGACTGCTGCTTCATTGTACCAGGCTACATCTATGACTGAGTTGCATTTGTGGGCTGCACCTTGGCAAGTCACTTCACCTGGGTTGTTTGCAAGCAAGAGCAGGTTCCTGGCTGCCCATTCCTTGACCTGCCTGGCCCAGCTAAGCCATGCAGTGTTAGGCAGGGACCATGCTGGGGAATGGGTATTGAATCATCAGTGATCAGGGTGGGTGTTGTTGCATCAATGTCCAATGTTAGCAGAGCTTTGAGGCAGGTGCCATTGTGTACATCATGGTAGAAATTGATAATGTGCCAGTTCTCCTCATCAAAGACTACATCCAGTACCTGTCAACATGGGTGAGCTGATACATCAAGGTGTGGGACTAGGGTGAAAGGTGGCTCTTGTTGTGGATCAATGGCCCACTTGCATATATAGGCTATCACCTTGGGCCTTTGGCCTTCAGGTGTCTTTGGGTATAAGATCTCCCAGGCAGGGGAAGCAATGCCCCCAGGACATCCACTCCCTGCTGAGATGTGTCTTTTCTTGTGGTGCTAATGCTATCCTACCATGATTCCTGTATGAGAAAGATGTTAGTGACTCTGTCACTGTTCAGTAGCACATGGGTGACTGCATTTCATTTACACATGTTCACTGATGCAATTGTGATCAGATGGTTGTATGCCATTTAGAGTGGGGTCTTGGCAGTGCCAGGGGTTGGGCATGAGGGTGTATCAGAGTCAATTTCCATTGTGTGGATCATCACCTGTAAGATGGCCACAGCTGATGCCTTTTGTACAGTGGCATGTACTTGAGGTCCAGTGGGGTTGGGTGGAAGGGGAGGGATGTAGAAGGGGTTGTCTTCATGGTTTGATGACCCCTGTTCACTTATGCTGGCTGTTGGGAGGCCTGGGCCCTTGCCCAGGTCTCTTCCCTTACCTTTGTCTCTGTTTCTGTCTGTGTGTTTGGTGTTCCATGGGCAGAAGAGGGCACGGGCAGGGCAGATGTTGTCCCAGCAGTGGTGGCCCAGCCTGTGGCAGTTCAGGCATTTATATGTGGTGCAGTTGCAAATGCCAGTGACTGCATGTTTCTGTGGGCACCTTTGGTTGTGTTCCTCTGACTTGTGGGAGCCTCCACAGGTGTAGCACTTGACAGAGTCCTTGTCAAGTGGGCAGGCTTCCAAGCTCTGTGTATGTCTGAGCACATGGCACCTTGAGCACTGAACAAGAGGTGGCTTGTCAATCCATTTCTCAATTACTACTTCCTTACCAAAAAGTGCTGATCTGCCCTTCATAAGGGTGTTGGCAATGGATCTGTCTGGGTCTGAGATGGAAAAGGTAATAGATAAGTGGTGCTTGTCTATTTGGCTTACTTACTTCAGCCACCTTGGGGCCATGGTGAAGAAGACTTTCCTGAGCCCTGGTAGTGACTGTACCTCTGCCTGGAGGTCCTCCACATTAAAGGCAGTGCCCTTGTCATTTGTAAAGGGTATACTGTGTGTGAGGAGCTGCATCCACCCAAGGGAGTAGGGCTTTGAGGTCCAGTCACAATGACTGGACATGGACTGGGGACTGGACTGGACTGTAACTGGTCTGACCAGACTGTCAGTCCCAGTCCCACTCCTTGTTGACCATCCTCAGTTCACAGTCCTATCTCATTTCCCCTTTTCAAAAGACCAGATCAGGACTGGATCAGACCAGTCCATCACTGGTTCTTTGCTTTATTTTTAGGGTCTGTATCTACAAAACATTACCCCAGACAAGCTCAAAGTATCTGTGGTCGAGCAGTTCAAAAATACACTAAGACAAACAACAATACACATGATAATATGTTGCATATCTCTTGGCAGTTGACTTTACTTCTCATCAAAAAAAAATGGCCAAGCCAAAAGGTTCTTCAAAACAACTTGGTAAAGCATCAGCCAACAAGCAGCAATCATCAAAGGGTGGCAACAGCACCAAGGGCTCAGCCAAAAAGGGAAGTAATAGTCAAAAGTGGTTTGCATCTGATGGAAGCAATAACAATAGGACTGATAAGGAACCCAAACAATCCCAAGCCCATCAACAAAAGAAGGCAAGGAAGCAAGGGGTTGAAGAAGATGATGGCAATGAGGATCTTGATGAGAGCAATGATGAAGGGGAAGTCCTTGAAGAAATGGAAGTAGAACAGGATGCTGATAAGGTGCATCATTAATAATGAGGGTTAAAAACTGAAATTAATATCAATGACATACTAGGCAGAAAGTGACCTTGAGGAGTGGCATCATGGGGAGATTCCAGATAGCCTGCCACTGAAAGTGGATACTACCAAGACCTCCTGGTGATCTTCTCACAATGCATATCTGTCAAGTTCAAAAAAAATGGTATATCAGAAATACTGGTAGGAAGATAGTGTGCACCATGCAGGTAAGTAATAGATATAGGAGACAATTAAATATGAAAACTCACAATGTTGAAGAGCATCCCTGAAGGAAGTGGGACAAAGGAAGGCTTTTTTTATTGGAGGAAATTCAACCTGTCAAGCACATATATGTCAACACTACACACTCTACAAGGAGCATTGCAAAGAGGGGAACATACCAGAGAATCACCATGCCATCCCTTGAGTGTTATGGAAGAAAATGCAGGAAGAGAAGAACACCAGCATAATCTCACCCATGGCTGCATACAGATGGAGAGGTACTATAATAAGTGTCCAAGAGCTGCTGGTGAGCCTGTCAATCCACCCCTGACAAGTGATGGAAGAACAACATCTTCCATGTCTATCTCTTCTGAATATGACCAATATTGCCAAACACTTGTGATGATTGATGACAATGAAGGGTGGGCTGTGGAGTTGAGACAATACTTGAAAGAGAGGCATGCCAATGTTATGAAAGATACAGATGTTGTGCGGTGGTGGCAGGTATGTTCATTTCTAATTGTTCAATTAAGCATTCTTCTGATCTAGTGACAGGACCATGCCCAATTGTATCCCACCCTCACGTCCATAGCCCTTGATGTCCTCCCCTGCCAGGCATCTTCAGTCCCTTGTGAGAATCTCTTCTTAGCAAGTAAGCAGGCAGCAGATGATCATTGGGCTTCACTTGGGGCAAAGCATGTTGAAGAGTTACAAGTCATGAAGTTTGCTTGGCACAGGAATGTCACTAACCTTACTGCATGGAACTCGTCACAAATAAAGGAGGTGGACTTCAATGAGTACTGTGAGATGCTTGTGGCTGATAAAGCAGTAACAGACTCTAAAGAGCCCCAAGTCAAACTTGTTTTTGAGGACTGGGATTGATGACAATAGTAGTACAGGTAGTACAGCATCAGTAGGATATTCTATATAAAAAAGTTATCTCAAATGGCAATCATAAGCAGTTTGTTGCCAGTTAGGCATTGGCATGCATAAACCCACTCATGAGACCCTAAACCCTAAACCCCACAGGTATGCTACATTTTCAGTACTGGTATGGGATTGCACATCTCATGATCCCCTTTCCATCAAAAACAAACACTGCTTGCTACCACCTCTTGTTATCTGCTTATGGACTCAGGACTTGTCTTTGCTTCTACATCCACCCTGGTTTCCCCTCTCACTCCAGCTTGTGTGTCAATCATGACCACTCATCTTACTCTGTCTACATTGCAGTGCCCATTGAAAAGGGCCCCCACTGCATCCTATTCATGAGTCTATCCTTCCTCTCACCTCATCCAACCCCTCACCACCTCATTCTGCAGGGGTCCTTGCATAGCACTGCTCAACTCCTGTGCCACACATCACCAGCACTGCCCCACCCACATTCATCAGCCTTATGTCATCACCAGCCAATGTGATTGGAGAAAGTTGGTTGGACTTGGCCTTGGTTCTATGGTTTGTGCACCCAATGTCTCTTTTCATTCTCTTTTTTGACTTGGCTTCTGCATCCACCCCAGCCTCCCCTCTCGCTCCAGCTTGCATGTCAATCATGACCTCTCCTCTTACTCTGTCCACATTGCAGTGCCCATTGAAAAGAGCCCTCACTACGTCCTATTCATGAGTCTATCCTTCCTCTCACTTTATTCAACCCCTTGCCACCCTGTTCTGCAGGTCTCTTTAGGCTCTATGCATAGGCTGGGCCATTTATCAACAGCCATCAGATGAGACCTGGTGCTCTGCTTGCTGGGCCCAGGATGGCTTGGCCTCCCCCTAATAACTTCAATCCACCTTTGCCCATGGATAAGATGGATAGGGTTGAAATCATGAGCAAGCATTGTATGTCAGCTTCTTTCACACCTATTACCCCTCACTAAAAGATAATACTAAAAATTTGCATCTACCCTCTAAAAGGTATACAAACTACTTATCTGTTTGCTGGATGCTTTTGGTCTCAACAACTGGATGAGCAAACTGCATCACCTTGTTCCAGGCTTTACACCATTCTGGGGACAAGCATTTGGCGACTTTATATATCTGGACTTGCAGTTCCATTGTGTATATTTATGATGCTCACATCTATGGCCATGTCAGCTGCCTGTCTCTTGTTAATTCTATTAGGATTGTTTATGTGTTTCCTCATTGTCCTTTGCTGAAAGTTGGGTCATGACCCTGGTGCAATCCAATTTCTGCTAGACTTATGGGTTGGCTTATAAGCTATCTGCAGATAACATTGCCCCACCAATTGCTTACTGATTGAAGTTGAATTCTTCCCCCTGTACTCCACCAGGGTTTTTGACATGCTTCTGTCCTTGGTGATAAGATCAATAAGTTCCTCATCTGAAAGATCTGCCACCTCACTATACAGAACATCAAGCCAATGGTTGGCAACCTCTGCCACTGCAGCATAGAAGGGCCAGCTTATGTGGACATGGTTTGGGCTTGTGAAGGCAGCAGCATGGCAGGGTTCCTGGCCCAAGTACCACATTAAGGTCAAGTCAATGTTCAAAGAAGAAAATGACCCATTCCATGTGAGCAAGTACCAGTTGGCTACAGTAGGTCTCCATCTTCTACTCATTATGTGGAGCGCACATGACCGAGCAAGAACATATGTATAGCAGGTGTTCACATCCACAGAGCATTTCACAGAGAGCAGCCCTGCCAATCTGGACCTATGTCATCCTGTGTGTCTGGGGGATAGGGACACCAGAGCTGTCATATGTCATCTATGTGGACCTACACTGCTTTCTGGATCAGTCTCATTGCTCTATACTGGCATATTATATATTTTCTTATAAGTTCTTGTGCGCATCACACTCATCTATTACTTTACCCTGTGGAGCTATAATCACATTTGTGATTCAGGAGAGCATTACTATACATGGATTGTGGGTGGTGTGGAGAAGGCAGCTGAGGAACTGCATCAAAACCATCATCAGCAATCAACTGGCTCCTAGACTGTACATTACCCTGCAAATAGTAGAGTCCCTTGGGGTGCACTGTCATCCCTGCCTGCACACACTGGCCTGCCCATGCCTTCCCACCTTTAGCCTGCCTGCCTGCACCTGCCTTGCTACCTATCAAGGGTACATGGCCCACACCTTTCTGTACCTGTGACTCTGCAGGTTTATGCCAGTCCTTCACTAGTCTGGTTAAGGACTGGTTATGACCAGTCTGTGGACTGCAGTCTGACCAACAGTAACTGGTCCAGGCCAGTCTGGTCCAGTCTTTTTCACATTCTGTGAAAATAAGGACTGGTCCCAGTCCTGGTCCTTCAATGGGAAGGTCAAAAAACTGGACCAGACCAGACCTCAAAGCACTACAAGGGAGGGGCAGAGTTGGCCTATCCCATAGAAGGGCTCCAGTAAGATTCATTTGAATGATGAGATGATGTCAAAGGGTATGTGCCCATTGAATGAATATATGAAATTACCTTTGCTATGGGGTTGTATGCTCCATCTTCCTATGCTCAGTGGGATTGGGTTCACTAGTGCTTTGGCCATCTTGAGCTTGACTTCCTGGACTGTTGTGGTGGACAGTTGGGACACTTATGCTTACTAATATTCTGTCCATATATGTATGTATTTCTCACGGTCTGGCCAGAGTCATTATCACTTCCCCCACCCTACTTTACACACCCTCTATTATGCTCTTGCCGCTCCAGACTGCTGTTGTGTTGCCTCAGCCCCTTACTAAGATACTTACACTAATCTGCCGACAGTTTTCGTGGCCTTACTGCTGCTGAAACATGTCAATTGCTGCCGGAAACTCCACCTAAATAGTCATGTATAAATACACTCATAGAAGGGGACCAAAGCCTCAAGCTTGGTCTCTTGTGAATCCTAGACATTCTCAGAGCAACCCTCCGAGTGATCTGAAGCTTCACAGCTCCTTTCCCTTCCCACTTGCACCCTAGAACATACCCTAGGGTCTGCTAAGCAACTTAGTGACGCGTTTCACTTAATCTACTATATATAGTAAACCAAGTCCCAATTGGGAACTCTTCAAGCTCCAACACATACATTAAGCGCTCAGAAAGGCATTGCCTTTCTTCGCTTCAGACAGATGAAGGTCACTGAGTAATGGACCTCTCAGTGCTCTATAGAATCACCCTATCTGCACCAGACACCCAGCAGGAAGGAGCAGCTCCTTCCATTCATGACCTTAGTGGCATACCAACGAACTAAGTGCAATACAAGGCATATCAGCACTTCAGACATCCCTTCCTTTGGATACGTGTCTTAAGTATCCAAATCGACTCCTTCACATCTAGATTCCCTTCCTCCTTCAGGAGATAAGGGAATGACAGCAGCCAGCACCACCACTACCCACAGCCATTCTAACAAGGCATTAGAACTCCACAGAAGATGACCAAGACAACGGTCACCGACGCAGATATCATCCTACACATACAGCAGAAGGACAGAGATAGGCCAGATGCCCTACCCCTCATACAAAGAGAACGAGCAGCCAAGGAGGCTGCCAGACAGAAACATCGACAGAACCACCATGCTCAGTCCAGCGTGACATGGACAATTGCATCTGATGCCCATGCATGTAGTTGCTGTTCCATCTGATCATTCAAGTAGCCTCTGCTGCATAGGACTGTGACCTCTGTAATGGTTAGGAGTGAGTGCATAGCCTTTCTGCTGGTGGAACCCTGTGGAAGGCTGGCTGCCACAGCAGCTACATTGATATATGAAGCCAGGGTGACGTTGATCATCCCAGGCTGGGTTACCTGTTGTGTGTTACCTTTCTTCCTGCAGCACTTCACCATTTGGAACCCATGCCCTTTGTCTTGGGTTGTGTTGTCACCCCATTCCTCTGTGGTTGGGGGTGTGGTCAACTTACCAGGGGTTGGGGGGCATGCAGTCTTGGCCATGTGCAAGGGTGGCCATGGCTTAGGGGCAGTGTTTACATTGGTGCTGGTGGCTGTGTTGGCTGGAGGTGGGGCCCTACTTCTCTGCAGTGGCTGAGTTTGGGGAGGGGGCATAGTTACCTTTTCCAATGTGTCCAATCTGGCCATGAAGGGAGCCAGGGCAGCCTGGATCACAGCCAGGATTGGTGTTGTGTCTGGTTGGCTGTGTGTCATCTCTGTGGCTGCTCTAGGTGCTGTGTTGATTAGGGTTGCTGCTCCCCAGTTCCTGTGTATGCTCTGTGTTGACCCCCAGGTTTAGGATGACCTTTCTGGGACATGGAGTGGGGGAGGGCTCAGTGCTATGTGGCATGTTGGGTGCTGCTGTTGTTGGTCTGCCTCTTGGTGTCACTGCCAGAGAGGGCTTTCTGGCTGCTCATTCTGGGTTCTTCCTGGTAGCTGTAGGTGTTGCAGGGCCAGGGTCTGGAGTGGTGCCTGAGGCTGTCCACTTTTTCCCCACTGTTAGGGTTGGGGTGCAATTGGTTGAAGGGGCCTTCAAAGGCAAAAGTGAGGCCTAGTGCCTTGGCTGCAGCTGTAAAGTAAGAGGCATTTCTGTTCCTTACTGCATTGGTGATCTCAGCTTCCAGGGCTGCTGCTTGGCAGTTGATCTGATTCACTTTCCACTTGTGCCACTTCTATTCAACCTCCACTGTTGTCATGCTAGACTGAGTGTGGCTGGTGTGTCAATGTTTCTGTCTGGCAGCTCACTTGGCTGCTCATTCTTTCTGCCTGGTAGTTAGTTCATCTGGTCTATCCCTCTGCTGTAGGATGTTGATAATGTCTGTGTCTGTGACTGTTGTCTTGGTCATCTTCTGTGGAGTTCTAACACCTTGTTAGAACAGCTGTTGTTAGTGGTGGTGCTGGCTGTGTTTGTCCTTGGTTTCCTGAAGGAGGAAGGGGATCTAGATATGACAGAGTCAATTTGGATACTTAAGATGTGTATCTAAGGAAGTGATGTCTGGAGTGCTGATACACCTTGTATTGCACTTAGTTTGTTGGTATGCCACTAAGCTCATGGATGGAAGGAGCTGCTCCTTGGTACTGGATTGCTAGTGCAGAGGGGCAGTTCTATAGAGCACTGAGAAGTCCATTACTCAGTAACCTTTGTCTGTCTGAAGTGAAGAAAGGCAATGCCTTTCTGAGTGCTTAACATATGCATTAGACTTTGAAGAGTTCCCAATTGGGACTTGGTTTACTATATATGGTAGATTAAGTAAAACATGTCACTAAGTCACTTAGCAGACCCTAGGGTGCATTCTAGGGTGCAAGTGGAAAGGGAAGAGGGATTCTAAGCTTAGGATCACTTGGAGGATTGCTCTGAGAATGTCTATAATTTACAAGAGACCAAGCTTAAGGCTTTGGTCCAGTTCTAAGAGTGTATTTATACATAGGTATTTAAGCAGAGTTTCTGGCAGTGATTAATGTGTTTCAGCAGCAGTAGGGCCACAAACACCATCAGCAGATTAGTGTGAGTAGTTTAGTAAGTAGCTAAGGCAACACAACAGCAGTCTGGGACAGCAAGAGCATAATAGAGGGTGTGTAAAGTAGGGTGGGGGAAGTGATGACGACTCTGCCCAGACCATGAGAAATACATATATATATGGACAAAAGATTAGTAAGCAAAAGCATCCCAACTGTCCACCGTAACAGCTGTGGCCACCCTGGCAATGTCCTTCTTGAGTTTTTGCCTAAGGTGTAGGTACCAGTCTACATGGTTTTTGAGGTCTGGGCCTATGCAGAACTTCAGGTGTGCCACAGATGCAGCCAATCAGTGGAAGAGGGTGGGGAATTTGTGATCTAAAGCCTCATGGTCAGTCATTTCCACATGTACCTTTTGGAGTGGGGCTTCTGAGCCCTTGGTCTCTTGGCAGTGATATCTCCTACCAATAGCCACAATCATAGAACAAGCAAGCCTGGCCCAGTCTCACATGCCTAGTGGTAAGGGGTCCCTTGTGGGGCCATAGCCATGCTCAATGGTGGCTAGGACTATGGTTACTGCCCCATTGAAAGTCTCTGATAAGATGTCTATTCTGACACAGTTGCCATCAAAGATGTATGGCCCTTCCTTGTTGTGGTCAAAGGGGTGTCTGGGGTCCTTTAGGACCTCTCCCAGGACTTGCTTCTGCTCCTCCTTGGTTTCCTTCATCACTTTAAGCCAGAAGGGGTTCTCTGTGGCTCTGTACAGGGTTCTTTCCAGGAACATTGCAATAAGGGTGGGATCAGGGGGTTTTGTGAGGGGGGTAGGGGGGGTTGGGTTTAGGGTTAGGGTTTTTGGAGATGGTGGTATATGGTCAAGCACCATGCTGATGGATGCCTGTGAGGCTGTGAGACTATGAAACATGGTGGCATATTAGTCTGAATGTATTAGTAGTAAGCCAATGTGACATGATATAAAGTGGAGGGCAGTGGAGCATAGTAGAGATATGATAATGTATAGGGATGGATGTGGAAGTGGCTCCCTGCCAGTCCATAAGAAAGCAATTACTATATATAGTAAAAAGTGAGGTAAGCATAAATAGTCTGGCAGTCCATAACACACTGAGGTGATATAACCAGCCAGGAGAGATGATAAGGCATCGCACTCCTGTAAGTTTGAGAACTGGCCATGTATGTGTCATAGTGGAGTGTTCATGCATATGATAGTCTTAGTTGTGATTGTCTAGCCTTTGTATGATATCATAGTGGAGTGAGGTGGAGTAGTACCAGTGTAGTAGCATAAATAGGGACTGCTTATTGCAAATAGGGTGGTAAGTTGAGTCTCCTGTCTCAATACTAGCATTGCCTTTGCTTTATCTTGCTCTGGGTGGCCTCTAAGTGTACACAGAGGTGGTAACCCCTCTCTACAAGCTGACTAAGTTGCTTTTGAGACTTAGCTTTCTTCCTATAAGCTCCTATTATGTCTAATGTTACTGGCCAATGCTTCTGATGGCAACATTAGACTCAACTTGCTCTCAAAATGGCTAGTAGTTCTTAGTCACAGGCAATGATCATCCACTAGGAAGAGGTTGCCAAAGGATGACCAAATGAATGAGTAAGATGATTCAAAGCAGATCACTTCTATAACACAAGGGGGCATCCCATCCTGGTGATTGTTCTGGCTGACAAGCAACTTAGAGGAAAGACTAGACAAGTTTGTGTCTATAATGGAGAGTGGAGGCACATCTTTTATAGTGGTGCCACAGACACATACACATTAGGGGACACCATCCTACAACTGTCTGCCTTTGATGAAGAAGAATCCTCTAAAGAAGTTAAGGAAGGACAGCAAGTAGACTAACAAATCCATCACACTCCCATTGAAGAAGGGCTTTAAACCATACCTCCCACACTAGAACAACCAACAATCCCCATCTATCCAATCACACCTCCCATAGAAACTACCTTTTCTCTATGACCTCTAACTCTCACATCTGGAATCCTAATTGATGCACTCCCCATGGGAATAATATTGCCCAGCATCTCTCAAGCAATGACCACTACTCAAGTGAGCACCACAATGGGAACTAGCACCCAAACAGTGTCAACTTGTGCCCAAGCCATAGTACAAAAGGTACTAGGAAATCTCCAGAAGGCCCTGCAATAAGGAGGCAACCCAGGTTCTGGAAGAGGAGGACCTGAAGGCAGAGGACCAGGTGAAGGACTGCCAGGAGGAGGACAGGCCAACCAGCCACACCAAATCAACCTATCTAGGTAGCTGGAGATGTCAAAGCCATGGAAAATCTACCCCAAACATTTTATGGTGACAGGTCTGAGGCCAATAATTTCATCAAAGAAGTCAAAGGATATCTGCAACTAAACACAGACATCCCAGGCTTTAACTCCCCATACAAATGAGTGGCATTTACCCTCACTCTTATTAAAGGTGAAGAACCAGCCCAATGGGTCCAAGATATGGGCATATGGTTGGACATCCTTGATCCAATAGATGATAACATCCATAAAGTATGGGACCAGTTCCTGGTCGAATACCATGATCAATTCTAGGACACCTAAGCTGAGCAGAGGGTCAGAAATAAACTTCAAGAGGGTAAGATGAAAGGCACCAACTATGACAAATATGTTGCCAAATTTGAAGCCCTGGCAAGGAAAGCAGGATATAAATAAGGCAACCAAGAGACATACAATATGTTCCTGGAGGGTCTACCCACCTTTATCCTTCTTGATGTCTTGAAACCACCAACCCCAATCAATTACAACATGCTCAAATATTGGGTCAATTCTCTTGCCCAAAGCAAAGCTATCATTGAGGGGATCCTCAGACCCAGAGGCTTCTCTAGAGGATTGCCTCCTTACTCTGGAAACCCCTTTCAGTGAATAACCAATAACTCCAGACAGAGACAACTATTCTTCACCCAAAACCAAGGACAAGGGAACTAGAGGAGGCCTGGACAAAACTTGTCATCATATAACTCATCCAATACACCTTCATCCATGAAGAACATACCAGTTCCTATGGGTGTAGGGTGAAGTTGAGCACCTAACAATTGGAGAGGTAGCAGAGGAAATAGAGGGAACGGGTGCCAAAGACAGCAAGAAGGAGGATGAAATGCCCAAGGAAGGGTGATGCAAACCCCCAAAACAATAATGCTTGTTTCAACTATGGACAAGTCAGACACTCTGCCCAGAACTGTCCTCAGAGGCAAGGCAATAACCCTGACTATGCCAACCTCATTGACTTTGAGCTGATGGAAGATGAAGAACCACAAGGAGACCCTATGCCATAAGGAGATACTATGGCAACCATGAAGGCACAACTTGAAGCAATGTCCATAGATGAAAGGGAACACCTTGCCAAAGAGCTGGGACTTATAGAGGATTTTCACACTGCCTGATCAGATTGGCACTGATTAGGCAAAGTAATAGTGACAATGTGTATATCTCTGCTTGGAAATCTATGACAATCCAATTCTATGCATGCACTGCGGCAAAAAGAGCTGATGTGGTCACCCTGTTGGATTCAGGGGCTACTGAAAATTTTATGAATCTTGCCTATGCTAACTGTCTAAAACTGCCTATAAAGCCATTGGAATGACCTAGGCCCTTGTTTAATGTTGATCAAACAGAGAACAAGGGGGGAAGTTTGAAATATTATACAGACCTGGAAGTGCACACTTAGAAACAGCAAACCAACCATTGCTTCTTTCTGATGGATCTTGGGGAACACAAAACCATACTTGGATACCCCTGGTTCATAGCAGTACAACCTAGAATTGATTGGAAGAAAGGATGGATTGATATTTCACAACTACCTATTGTCATTAGCACACCAGATGCACAAAGGCAAGATATGTACCCAGGACTCATAATGTCCCCAGACCAATCAAGAGGGACTCCTACTTCATCAGAAAGGTCACTTTTAACACCCCAACACATCTAACTACTACAGTGCCTCAAAAAACTGATCAAATGTTTTGTACTTTTGCAATGTTTAGGCTATATCTCAATAAGTAGCAAGTGTGACATTATGTATTTGGGCTTGTTTACAGCACTTCTGGAAAACCATGTCTGCGTCAAATTTTTTTTTTTTGGGTGTCTAGATTTTAGCTCTGGTTGATACCAAGTGGAGTTCAATTAGCTACTAAGTGGAGTTCAACTAGTCACTACCTTGTCTGTTTTATTTTTTGTTTTTACACATTTTATGAGTTGTTCATGTCACCTCCACCTCTCTGTCTGGTTAACATGCTCGATGGTCCACCACCATATATTCACCCTCCTTCCTCTACTTCTCAGCCTTCTGAGCTGGCAGTCCCTCCTTTGAATGATACTACTATCCTGGATGTCATGTTCAAGCTTGCAGTTCAAGTCACACAGCCAGTAAAATGCTTGCGTCCTCCTTAGGCAAATGGGAAAACCAAGAATGTCTGTGCTGATCCAATCATTGTAGGCCCAATCAACCTCTCCACCCACTCTGGCTGGGATGGGTTCTTGCAGGAGATTGCCACCCTCATCAAGTGTCAGGTTGATCAACTTGCAGTTGGCTCTTTTGAGTGGCATTGGCTGAAGCCCGCTAACAGTCCCTGGCTGCCCTTGCAAAGTAAGAACGGGCTTGCCTCCATGTTCAACAAGCTCACCATGTGTAAGGGCCCACCATATGTCATTGTCTGGATGGACCCACTGAAGGCAAACATCCAAGAACCAGCACTTCCTTGGGCATCCTCGGGCATCACTGCAGATCCCTTTGGTGATGATGTGCTCTCAGATAGTGATGCTCCAGTTACAAAAAAGGTGTGTGTTATTATTATTATTATTATTGGCAGGAGGCACTCTAACTTGGAAGTGTGCAGGGGAAGATTGACTATGAGCTCGAAAAGATTGTGACCAAACTTGCAAACATGTATTCTGTCAGCCTGTGCAAGTCCCACCCCACTATCTATTGTTTTTACTATGGTGCGAGCAACCTCCATTTCGAACTTGATTGCACTCATCACCTTGTCTGGGTTGCTTCCATCAAGAGGGGCAATGCATCATACTCCAAGATCCCATTGGGATTGGCTCATTTCAAGGTGAATCAAGCACTCAATAAGAAGCACAAGGAGGCATCAATGCCATCATTGTCTGCAACAGCTATGACAATGCCTATGCAGATGGGCATGGGGCAACAGTTCACCTTCAACCCCATGGCCTTCATGGGGATGAACTCACTTTTTGGTCCATCACCGCTCACTTGGAACATGCAGAACCTGAATACAATGTATCCCACATGGCCGAACATGCCTTGCCATCCATTGCCACCACAGGGCCACATATCCCCCCCTTCATCCCCAATCATTGTCAAGTATGGTGTTGATACTTTTTGTTCCAAGTATGGACTTGAGCAGGATGCCGCATGCAGTCTCAATGAGTTAGGCTTCATTGTTGGGGAGGATAACCTTGAGGATGTGGCAGAGGAGGATGTAAGGAAGGCAGGATTCAAGCCACTGGTGTGGCAGCATGTCCTGAAGGCATACTGACAGTTCTGTAGTGACCACAGGAAGTAATTACAACACATTTCACTCTACACCTTGAAATGAACATGTTTACAACACACAATTGATTATCCAAATAAGAAAAAAGGAACACTTTGATGACAAGGACTGTAAGCTACATATTGTACCCTGAATATATAAACCAGCCCTGCACAACATCTGTGTGAATGGAACCTGTCACCTCAAGTAGCTGCACCTTGGGGTTGTTGTGCTGCTGAAGGTACTGCCAATGGTGTCGAATCTAACTCTTCACTGATAAAAGTTAGTTCTTGATTATAATCATGATGGGCTACCACATACAAAAGCTAAAGCTCTCTTCGATGGGGTTGTAATCAGGGGGGTATGGAGGGAGAAATAGCAGTATGACACCTTGTGCCTCAACGATCTCGCAGATGGTATTGATCTTGTGGATGGCACAGTTATCGAGGATGATGATGCTGTGATCTTGTGGGTAGCAGTTCATTTTCGGCAACTATAGAATTGTTAGACAGCACAAGGAAATGAAGAAAGTAGAAACATACCAGATCATGTACAATGAAGTCAAGGAACTCAGTACCATCGACTGAGCCCAGAATGACACATACAGCCTCATAGCCCTGGAGAGAAAGGGCTGCCACTATGCTATACCACTCCCCATGCACAAAGTTTGCATGTATTGTTGGCCATTGACCAGCTGGAGCATGGCCATAATGCCGATACACCGTTTGGTTGTCCTTGCTTGTTTCGTCAACAAAGACAAGCTATGCTGCAGTATAGTGCATATTCACCTCATTCTTCCAGTCCTCCCTCAAGTCTTCATCCCTCTCAGTGGCAGCCTTATGCAATAGCTTATATGTCAAGCCTGCATTGTGAATGTTTTCAAAGACTGCAGATTTAGAGATCCTGACATCATGGGCAATGGCCAGCCACTCCTGGATTTCAGAGAGATACATCTTGGGTGCCTTAAGGATGAGGGTATGGAGGTCATGTGTCATGTCAGTGTTGAGAAGGCGAGGGTGGCCATGATTCAGTGGAGGTGGGGTGACAGGAGATCCATGCTGTTGGACATTATCTTTCTAGCAGCAGATACTGCGATCAGAGATCCCAAGGACCTCACAGACATCATTGGGAGCATAGCCATGCTCTATGAACCAAATAACATGATCCTTGATGTCTTTACTAATGGAGCAATAGACCATCAGGTGAGCGACAGTGTTGGAAGGGAATGAGTTATATTCAGCAATAGCCAAATATGGACACCCCAGTTACAGCCCATCCCAATGCCCATGTCCACACCCATACAACAAAAAAATAGTAACTAGTTGAACTCCACTCAGTAGCTAATTGAACTCTGCTTGGTATTGACTGGAGCTAAAATCTAGATGCCCAAAAAAAAAAAAATTGACACAGACATCGTTTTCTGAAAGCACTGTAAAAGCCCTGAATGATAGGTTTCTAAGGAAATACTATATATGGTAATCACATAATTCTGTAAGAAGTTATAAACAAATAACTCCAGTGTATCCATTTGATCAGTTTATGTGCAGTGGTATCTAAATGGGGTATATGATAAAAATTAGTAGTCTGTGTTGCCTCCCTTTACTCTAATCACCTCTTTCACCCTTCTAGGCATGCTCTCTATCAAAGTCTGAACCACAGCAGTGTCAATGGCTTCCCACTCCCTTTGTGTATGCTCCCATAGTTCATTGATCCCATTAGAGGGGGTTGGGTATGCTGCAAGCTGCCTTTTGAGGTGAACCCAAAGATGCTCAATAGGATTGAGATCTGGGGATTGAGCTGGCCAGTCCATGACCTGAATCTTGTGGTCTTTAAACCAGGATGTTGCTTTTTTACTTTTGTGTTTGGGGTCATTATCTTGCTGAAAGAGGATATCTTTGTGCTTCTTCTTGAAATACTTGATAGAGTCTAGGAGTTCATCCTCTAAAATGCTGCAATAAAGGTCAGAATCCATCCTCCCATCAATCTTGGCAGCATAGCCAACTCCATCCCAAGACATGCAGCCCCACATCATCAAGGATCCTCCTCCAGTATTGATACTTTTCAGCAAAGTCCATTCTTGCTTTACAATGACCAGGCTTGAGATAGGGTCACTTCTTCTTTCCAACTGCCTTCAGACCTTCTTTTTTAAAGACATTTTAGATTGTCTGGTTGGAGATAGTGGTGCCCTTGATCTCCTCAAGCCTTCTGGCAACTTGGGGAGCTGTTTCTGCTTCTCCAGACCCAAGAAGACGAGTTGCATAGTGAATGTCATGAGGGGAAAGCTTGGTAGGACAACCTCCAGAGGACTTTGGAAGGTCTGGAAGATACTTTTTGTGAATGTTGGTTATTGTCCCAGGGCTTACAGATACTGAACTGGCTATTTTTCGATGTGGGTGGCCAGCCTGAAGGAGAGAGATGACATATTGGACTTGAGGAGGAGAAAGAGCTTTCATGATGTTGGTGGTGAGGAAGAAGAAGCTGTTTGGTGCTATTTGCACCTGATTCAAGTTTAATATAGGTCACATGATGTTTATGCTTAATTTCAGCCCATTGGGACAACATTTGGGGTTTCCATTTCTGAAACATTATTTTGAGATATATGTGCCAAAAAACTGATCAAATAGGTATACCAAAAATATTTGCTAATAACTTCTTACAAAATTATGCTATTACCATATATGGTAGACTCAGGACTTTTAAACAAGCCCAAATACATAATGTCACACTTGCTAGTTATTGAAATATAGCCTAAACATTGCAAAAGTACAAAACATTTGATCAGTTTTTTGAGGCACTATACATCAGTACCCAAGGAATACCAGCAGCATAACAAAGTCTTCAGTGAACAGGAATTGCAGAGACTATTACCATATTCAGTATAGGACCATGCCATCAAACTTCTCCCTGGGGCACCCACATCTCTGCCAGGACATCTGCTTCCCTTAACTCAAGAAAAAAAATCAGAGGTCCATAAATTTGTAAAAGAACACTTATCCAGAGGCACTATATGCCTATCAAAGTCACCTTACACTGCTAACTTCTTCTTTGTCAAGAAGAAGGATGGCAAACTTCAACCAATCCAAGACTACAGGCCACTAAATAAATGGACTAAATGAAACCAAAATGCTTCCCCCCTTATCCCTTAAGTAATAGATTGTTTAAGCAGATGCACCCTGTTCACAAAGTTTAACATCAGATGGGGATACAACAATATCTGAATCAAAGAAGGCAATGAATGGAAAGCTGCTTTCCTTACCCAAGAAGGATTATTCAAACCAATGATCATGTTCTTCAGACTCACTAACTCTCTTGCAACATTTCAAATGATGATGAACACAATCTTCAGAAAGGAAGTGGGACAAGGATGGCTTTCTGTATATATGGATGATCTCACCACCCATACAGCCAAATTTCCCCATGAAACAGAAGAGCAACACCTTCAGAGACATTGAGAATATGTACACCAAATACTGGACAAACTGGAGGCAAACAACCTTTACCTTAAACTGGAGAAATGTGACTTGGAGCAAAGTGAAATTGGATACCTAGGCATCATCATTGGAAAGAGCAAACTGCAAATGCACCTAAAGAAACACCAAGGTGTAGCAGATTGGTCACCACCAAAGAATCCCACTAAAGTATGGAGATTCCTAGGATCCATGGGGTATTATCAATATTTCATTCCCCACTATTCTGCCATAGTCCAACCACTCCTCAACTTGACAAAAAAAACCACCCCTTGGCACTGGGGTGATGCACACTTCAAAACATTTGAAGAACTTAAAACATGCATGTGTAAAAGCCAGTCTTGACCCACCCAAATTTTAATAAACAATTCATTCTCCAAGTTGATGTGTTAGCATATGGTGTGGGTGCTATACTCTTGCAGGAGGGAGAACACACCACTCCTACACCAGCTAAATGTCACAAACCAGTGCTTCACCCTATTGCCAACTACTCCACAATGTTCATATGTTCACCCCCACTGAACAAAACTATGACATCTACAAGCAAGAACTACTAACAGTAATGAAATCCTTGGTGCACTGGAGACAATACCTGGGATGGACAAAAACTCCATTTATTATACATACACACCATGCCAATCTACAATACTGGAAAGCTCCAATGAATCTTAACAGATGAACCACTCAATGGCATGCAGACTTACAACATCAGCAAAACGACAAAATTCTTGTGAACTTTTGGGCACTTTTGGGTGCTTTTGAGGCTTTTGAGCCTGTCGCACAAGTTGGCAAGCACCGACAAGTATCGCAAGTATCGCAAGTGCCCAAGATTTAAATAAAACTAACCTAAACTGAACTAAATTAAATTAAATTAAATTGAACGCTATTTCAAAAACTCGTTGCTGTGGTGGTCAATGTAAGGATTAACAAAGTATGTGAGAAATACATCCAGAGAATCAGCGAAATGGAAATCCTCAGGTAAGAATGAAGATCCATAAATGGGAAGGAGATGAGCTGCCCTTGCAACGCAGTCGAGGGGAATAATGGAGAGAGTGCGACATCCGTTACCCTGAAATTCTGGCCGAACCACCCACATCCCAGTATCCTCATCTGGCTCGTTGTATGGAACTAACCAATGTACGAGCGCACAGGAATACTGCTTCCCCCTGAATTTGAACGAGAAAAACAGATGCGCACGGCCAATAGCCATGCCAGGCATACCGTCAAGCTCCGAGTTTGTCTCAACAAACATTGTGTCATAGTGGGCATACTCTCTGCGCCAGTTGGGATTTGAACGGATGCGCTCACAGTACATCCCACCAGCACCACAAAGATCACTTGGCGCATAGAAGCGGGCAATGGCAGAATGGAAGACGGAGATGCTGCCAACAAACGAGGGACATTCGTTGAGTGGTACATCTTCTGGTAACGTTGCCATATTTGGATTAACCTGTTCATATAAAAACCTTTGTAAAAGCTCTACGAATCGGGGTTCTCCAATGTGGTTTGCAAGAGCTTCGGCTCTGCAAGGGTAGCCTCGAGCTGAAAGCAGTGGGATATGAG
Organism: Russula compacta; assembly: GCA_022376555.1. Taxonomy (NCBI): domain Eukaryota; kingdom Fungi; phylum Basidiomycota; class Agaricomycetes; order Russulales; family Russulaceae; genus Russula; species Russula compacta. Next base: position 89,850 of record WTXH01000023.1, read on the forward strand.
TATAGAATACAGATAAACAGAATGTGAAAACTTACCAGGACTGCGAGCTAACTCAATGGAGGAGAGAGACTTTGGGCCTGGCACTGGACCGTTGTCATCATCATCATCCTCCTCCTCATCTGCAGCTGCTGTGCGTGGCTGCGGTTTTTCTCCCCTTTGGATCATGGCTGTGTATGAAGACGTAGTGCCATCCATCATGCCAAGTTTGGTATGAGCTCGAGATGCCGCGCTGAGCTTGTCCATTCGAGAAATCGTGACTAACATCTGCTTTAGAGCCTTGAATCGACTTGACTGCCGCCAGGGTTCCTTCACCGCTTTAATATGTTTAGACTCTGTGATTGAAGAGCAGAGGCCATTCGGAGAACCGAAAAGAATAATACAACAAATATAGTGCATAAGTGAGTGTTGACGGGGTAAAGATATATGCTCTCCAGTAACACCAGCTGTGCCAATGAACACCTCACGATGGGTGTGGAAACAATCCAGGGTGCGCTGCAATTCAACAAGGTCCTCCGCTGTAATTGCATTGCACCGTACAATATAGCAGAAGTCCAAGAAGGCTGCCAAACACTTGACCATTTCTGAAGGTACATGGCCAGCGATAGCAGCGAGATAGACCTGGCGCAAACATAAATTAATATCAAGAATAGAATATGTTTTCGGTAGTATATACCTTCATGAGAGCCTTGGAATCGTCCCCAGTCCATTGGGTGAAATCACGACCATCTTGGAATCGTCGAAGTCCAGGAAAAGGTGGTACAGCTGATATCCTATGAATTCATAGTCAGAATTAGATCAGGGATTGCAAAGCCAAAATTGAATACCGATGGTCAATGTCAGCTATAATCTCATGGGCACAAGCCTCTCCATACTCTTCCACAAGATATTGATTAATCCACATTATAATATGATCCTTGAACGTGCCTTTGATCACCTGATGAAGCAAATCAGGCGTCAAGAGCTCGTGGATGTCAGCCCGAGGAAATCTGTGAGTGAATGGCTACGAATATTTGATTTAGAGCATAGAACCGAAACAAATGAAAACAACTTACAACGACGTCAGCACGAATTCCGAAATCACTCCATAATGTTCCGGGATCCCAAGCACTGATGAGGAAGTCGGTTTTTCCATGGGTCCGCCGATGTGAGTTTGGGCGGTCGAGATGATCTGGTGGTGCGTCGCATCTATTAAATTTTGAGTACTCCCACATTGAAGCAACATGAATCTGACACATACTTTGGACACCATCCTTGCACAATGCTTGCTAACCAAACTTGTTCGGGGTAATCGGCAATATATGGACCGAGTCCATACACTGCCCTGCGAAAGTGACCATCCGGACACCTCACAACTTCAGGAGTGGTCATGCCAGCTTTAAGGGGCTCAAAAACGCGGGCGAGACATGCATGGTACATTTGGTGGCAAAACTTTTGGTACTTTGCCGTTTTCTGATGCTTTTTGGAAGCTGCATGAATAATTCAACCTGAATTTGAGATGACTAAAACTTGTGAAAAAAACTCACTCTTTGGAATTGGAAGGAAGGCCACCGGAAGTAAAGCATTACCATGAGCCCGCCGAGCCACATTGGTGAGGTTTCCAGGTGACATGTAGACAGGATGATATTCTTGATGACCTGTAGCAACGGACACGGTCGTCTTATCACTCCCTGCTACAACCGGAACGAACATGGCACTGTGTGTTGATTCATCTTCTGCAATTGTGTCCTGGAAAAAAATCATATCAATTTTCCTATATCCAAGGTCCATGCCACGTACCGCTTGTTTCCAAGCCCAATCTGCTGACATCAGGTTGGACCAAGTTCGTACACCCTCGCCATTGACTTGACGATAGGGCGCCACATTAACCTTGTCCTTGAACTCGGCCGTTGAAAGCTGGTGGTGAAGAACTTGACAAGAATCTCTCGTGCAAAGTTCATACGTCTCAGTCATCCACTTTGGGGGTGTACCAGGTGGACGTGGACCTTTGTAACGAATTTTATATACTTTCCAAGGGGAGTCACCATGCTGGATAGCATCAATTGTAGCGTACAGTTCCGCAGAATCTTTCCACAGAGCATCTCCGCCATATTCCATGACAGAGGCAGACCACAAGTCTAGCGCCTGGTCAATCTTCCCAGCCGAGTTCTGCACTTCGACAAAATGATAGTGCGCAAAATCGAACTTGACTCAAGAGTTGAATGGGTTCCAAGGATTAGCATCATCCGCATTGGGGGCAGCTGCCGGTGGTGGATGTGTGTACAGTGGCAAATATTCACCCCTCTCGTTGCATGGTATACCTGGAATTATCATGAAATGGTGCTACACAGAGAACATTTGTTTCGTACCATTGAGGAGTGGATGCGAAGTAGAAGTAAACCTGTTCTCATCATCCTCGCCATCAGGCACTGGCGTGAAGTCTCAATGAACAGTTTGGGTGTGTCTGGTGAGCCCGCCTCCTGTTTTGCACCTCAGAAAGCATTTTGGACAAATAAAAGATGGATGTGAGGGTTGAGGTTGATTAGCCATATTCTACGAACAAATTGGTAGATACAAAACACTGGCAGCTGAATTTGGACTTGTCAGTTTTTTTCGATGAACACAACACATGCAAATACTTGCGTACCCCCAAAAAAATTCCTTCCGCTCTCAAACCTGCGTCCCACACTTAATACCCACATCGACCCCACCCTTCCATCTCATACAGTCGTTTCCGCATCACAATCCTTCAGCTTAATCTGCAACACTCTCCTTTAAACCAATTTCTCTAAAACCCAACCGTTCTGTTGTCAAGATGAACCCTAGGCGTCTTACTCGCTCATATGCTGTTGGTAATCTTGAGACCATGGACATGGACCCACCATTGGTAGATTCTGGGGCCTCCACAACATCTTAAAAACGCACAGCTGCTGAGGCGGAGATTTCTGGCGGTGAGACAGAGCCGGCCAGCGATGTTCCTGTAAAGTGAAGCGGGGTCGACCAGCAGGTTCCAAAAACAAGCCGAAAGTGGCACAGGCTCCGGAGATGGTGAATGATACCAGAAAAAGTGCTGATGTTCTACCAGAAAAGCGTCCAGCTGTTCAAGTCATCCCTTGGCCCCAACCCATTCGGCGAACTCAAGTGGTTGATCCTGCTGGCCCAGACAGACCACGACCAAGACGCAGCTCAGCAGAGGTAAAGGCTGCTGCTGCTCAAAAGCTGCAGCTCCAGGAGGAACTAAAGGAGTGAACGAACGAAAGTTCAGGCTATGGCTGAAATGGATGTCCAAGAGGAGTTAGAAGATGAAGAAGACGAACGCCTGCGAGCTACCCACATTTCGAATACCGCTAGTATGGATGGGGTCGATGATATCGAAGAGTTTTCAGATAAAGACCAAGAGAATCATCGCTCGGAAGTTGCCTCCAAGCTGAAGAATCCCAAGACTCGGAGGAGGTTGTTCAAGCTATAATGAGAGCGCCTGCAAAGCGAACATCTGTATGTTCCTCATTTTGACTGATAATGGCCAGTGCTGATGTAGACGCAGAGGACAAAGAAAGCAGCAAAAGGTGCAACTCGACTGGCAGTGGAGGTGGCGACAGAAGTAGTCAAGGTGAAGAACAAAAGGAAGGTGACAGACGTGTTATTGGATAAAGCCAGGTAGATCAACAATTTTATTCCCACAATTGCTCTGACAACAATGACTCCTTAGTGCGGCCAAAAAACACAAGGCCACGTTCCCATCAGGTCTGGTCCGCAACTGGGAAACTAAGGTGAAGGCCGGCATGAAAAAGGACACAGGTTCGGCCAAGACTCGCAAGGCGGATGCCGAGTCAAAGCCATCGATCTCCACTTCGTCTTTCGATATCGGTGGTCTAACTGACGACGATGCTTTCGCTGTTGCGCCTCCCCTTGACTTGTCTAGAAAAAATCAACCCCAATGCACAAACAAGTGCGTTTTATTGTTCTCATATCTATATTGATACTAATACTAATTAACAACCATCAGCTCATTGATATTTCGAGCGGCAGGAAGATGACTCAGAGCCTATTTCTCGCAAATCGCAAGTGAAGGCTCTCCATGGATCTCTAAAAACCCAGCCACTAAAGGCAGCCGACGTGCTATGCAATCATCAAAAGCGACTGCGAAACTTCCCATTCCCATGCAGATTAAGGTGAACTTTCAGTCCCATCTTCCCAGCCCAGTGACATGAAATTACTATCACCGCAGCTCCTAATGATGGACTACCAACATTTGCTCGAGCCCATTGGGCAACACCTTCCTCCCTACGCTTTCTGACCGCCTCGCGAGTGCATCGGATTCATGGGATATTGGGAATGGAGCCGATATCATTGTTGTTATCCAGGGAGTTCTCGATAAGGTTTATCCAGGTTCAGGCTATATGGTCAAGTTCGGAGATAAAATCTATTCCATGGTATGATTGATCTGAAGATTCTACAAAGTCGAAAACGTCACTAAATCTGTTTTAGACAAAGGACCGCCTCAACGACCGACAAACTCTCATTGGCTCTCATGCCATCAAAATTGTCGATGACCACTTTGCTCAAGCTCAATATGTGAACAAACTGAAGGCAATCGCCAAATACGCAAAGTGGGCAATCAGACAAGATGGACCCATGGTGTGGCAAACCCCTACACCAGAGCATTGCACCATCGAGATTACTTCTCCTGATTACATCGTATGTCCCTCGTTTTACGATGTTCAGCTCCATATCTAACAAATCAATTTAGAAACCTGTCAATATATTCGAATCCACCTTCATGATTGGTTACTAGCTCCATTCCTGAAGTCCTGCCAGGGTTCTTGCCATAACCATGGTGATCCAAAGGTGCTGTTGCCTTGGGAGCAGCTGCGGTATGTGCTTTCTTTGCTTTTACAATCAAATATTAAATATGCACCCTCAGCTGCGCGTGCTTTTTCTATGTATACAACTGGTGTTCGGGTCAAAGCTCACCAGTTTTCCTGAGAAAACTCAGCCGAAACAGTCGCACTATTTGCCACCAATACGGGAAGGTTGTCTGAGCGCCGCTGGGCACAACTTAAGGTCAGTTATGGCGTGGATTCCACAGGCAAGGGAAAGCAGAAGGCTCTCGCCGTCGATCTACTCGACGCGCAGCAATTTCGCGAGCTTTATGTCCCTAGTAGCCCGTAATGGATGCTGCCGCCCCCATTCTCCATCACAAGTATGTACATTTTCCATTCCAGACCCGACACCATCGATTTTGCTGACTGTCTTGATCACAGGTCCACACCCTCAAAACACATCTTTATCCCGTTTAATTGGCACCGACTGCCATAATACCCATTGCAATGAACCTTCCTAGACTATCACGGAGAGATTGGTTTCGTGCCCATCTTTATCTGTTGATGTTACCCATTTGTGTTCGTCATTTTCGGTCCCGAACCCAATTGTTTTGAGCCACCTCACATTCCTTACATTACTAATTCGTCCTCAAGTTAACCCAGTTTAATTTCCTCCCGATCGCTGTGTCATAATCCCCATTTTACCCCTTTCGAATTCGCCATGTCCCGAGGTTTATCAGCATTACAGTAGACAGAATTTAATATGATTATTTTTCATGTTCAAACTTGTTGTCTTTTGGTCTTGTCAAAGCTTGCCAAGCGTAAGCACACCAGGACTTGTGGAAAATGGGACATAGCCTGTTTCGCTTTTCGACTTTTGGCTTTTAATGCTTGTACAAGCCTGTATAGGCATCTACAGGCGTCCACAAGAAAATTGTGGGAATACTGATGAAGAATATGACTATTGACTGGAATACATTCCAGAGAAGTCCAACACTGCAGATGATGCATTATCTAGACCACCTGGAGTGGACCAGGGTCAGAAGGACTACAAGAATGTTGTCATCATCCCTCCACAGTAAATATGCATCACTACCATGACATAAGGCCAGACAATAGTACCTAATGTAAAAGAATTAAAGCAAGTGATAGTCAGTAAGGTCCACAACATACCCACTGCTGGACATCCAGGACAAGATAAAACTCTCAGAAAGGTCCAACAACACTACTGGTGGCCAGGGATGAAGGCCTGGATTGCTGAATATGTCAAGGGATGTGCAACATGCCAGGAAACTAAAGCCCCATATGGCAACAAATTGCTAGCAATTTTGCTAGCAATTCTACCACCAGAATTCCCTGGAGGTCACACCTTGTGATAGGTGTAGCATGACATAATGTCACTTTTTTTCAGGGTTTGCCAGACCATCTGCTATGGTGGGCAGTTGGGATGCTTTTGCTTACTAATCTTTTGTCTATATATGTACATATTTCTCATGGTCTGGCCAGAGTCATCATCACTTCCCCCACCCTGCTTTACATCCCCTCTATTTGTCACGCTGGACGGAGCGTGGCGATTCTGTCGATGTTTCTGTCTGGCAGCCTCCTTGGCTGTTCATTCTATTGCTATGAGGGGTAGGGCATCTGGCCTGTCTCTGTCTTTCTGTTGTATGTGTAGGATGATATCTGTGTCGGTGACCGTCGTCTTGGTCGTCTTCTGTGGAGTTCTAACACCTTGTTAGAACGGCTGTGGGTAGTGGCGGTGCTGGCTGCTGTCGTTCTCTATCTCCTGAAGGAGGAAGGGGATCTAGATGTGAAGGAGTCAATTTGGATACTATATCCAAAGGAAGGGATGTCTGGAGTGCTGATACACCTTGTATTGCACTTAGTTCGTTGGTATGCCACTAAGGTCGTGAATGGAAGGAGCTGCTCCTTCCTGTTGGGTTTCTGGTGCAGATAGGGGGATTCTATAGAGCACTGAGAAGTCCATTACTCAGTGACCTTCGTCTGTCTGGAGCGAAGAAAGGCAACGCCTTTCTGAGCGCTTAATGTATGTGTCAGGGTTCGAAGAGTTCCCAATCGGGACTCGGTTTACTATATATAGTAGATTAAATGAAACGCGTCACTAAGTCGCTTAGCAGACCCTAGGGTACGTTCTAGGGTGCAAGTGGGAGGGGAAAGGGACTGGGAAGCTTCGGATTACTTGGAGGATTGCTCTGAGAATGTCTAGGATTCACAAGAGACCAAGCTTAAGGCTTTTGGTCCCCTTCTATGAGCGTATTTATACATAACTATTTAGGCGGAGTCATCGGCAGTCTATGACGTGTTTCAGCGGCAGTAAGGCCACGAAACTCGTCGGCATATTAGTGTAAGTAGTTTAGTAACGAGCCGAGGCAACACAACAGCAGAAGGGATCGGCAGGAGTGTAATAACAGTAGGGTAAAGTAGGGAGGGGGAAGTGGTGACGACTCCAGCCGAGCTGTGGGAAATATGTACATATAAGGCAAGAATATTAGTAAGCGTAAGCGTCCCAATAGTCCACCATGACACTATTACACTCTTGCTGCCCCAGACTGCTGTTGTGTTGCCTCAGCTACTTACTAAAGTACTTACACTAATCTGCTGATGGTGTTTGTGGCCTTACTGCTGCTGAAACACATCAATTGCTGCTGGAAACTCTGCTTAAATACTTGTGTATTAAATCACTCTTAGAACCAGACCAAAGCCTTAAGCTTGGTCTCTTGTAAATCTTAGACATTCTCAGAGCAATCCTCCAAGTGATCCTAAGCTTAGAATCCCTCTTCCCCTTTCCACTTGTACCCTAGAATGCACCCTAGGGTCTGCTAAGTGACTTAGTGACATGTTTCACTTAATCTACCATATATAGTAAACTGAGTCCCAATTGGGAACTCTCTGAACTCTGACACATACCTTAAGCACTCAGAAAGGTGTTGCCTTTCTGTGCTTCAGACAGATGAAGGTCACTGAGTAATGGACCTCTCAGTGCTCTATAGAACCACCCCTCTGCACTAGCAACCAGAACTAAGGAGCAGCTCCTTCCATTCATAACCTTAGTGGCATACCAACAAACTAAGTGCAATACAAGGTGTATCAGCACTCCAGACATCACTTCCTTGGCACCAACTAGACAATACACTTCTTAAGTATCCAAATCAACTCCTTCACATCTAGATCCCCTTCCTCCTCTAGGAAACTGAGGACAGATGCAGCCAGCACTCCCACTACCAACAGCCATTCTAACAAGGTGTTAGAACTCCACAGAAGATGACCAAGATGACAGTCACAGACACAGACATTAGCAACATCCTACAGCAGAGGGATAGACCAGACAAACTAACTACCAGACAGAGAGAATGAGCAGCCAAGTGAGCTGCCAGACAGGAACATTGACAGACCAGCCACACTCCATCCAGCATGACATTTAAGGTACATGCACATGTAGTTGAGCATGCCCCATCCTGCCTGCTGCTTGGCAGACCTTTCCAGAAGCTCCTCCAGAGCTGCCTTGAGGACCACCCTAATGGTGATATAGATGTTGTTTTCTGAGACCCCCATGACCACTCTTGGCATATGATCATCCCTTCTTATGAGTGCTGCACTCAGGTAGGATGCATACACATCCTTTCAGCTTAGGTAGCACCCCCATCATGCATGTCTGCACCCAACCAATACTACTCTGCCATAACCCATGCCCTCAATCTCCCAATCTCCCCTCTCCCCTCACTTGCTTTACAAAAAGGTCACACAGAAGATTTGCCTAGTTCCTGCATCCCTACCAGAGGACTTCCAGATTGTGCACTGCCACCCAGACAAGCTGACTCTGGTGCAGCATGTCCCCAAGACAAATGAGCATGTGGTCATGTGGACTGATGAAGAGTGCAGCCACTTCTGCAACAAATATTTCATTCTGGTCAAAATTCCTACAATTATGCATGTTCCATAGACACATAGAAGCTTGCCAATCCTGTCTGGCCTCATCAACAAAGTCATTGAGCTCCTCAAATGCAAGATTGCTGTGGGGCTATATGAGCCATCTAATGCCTCTTATTGCTCCCACTGGTTCTGTGTCAAAAAGAAGAACAGGTTGCTGCACCTTGTGCACAACCTCTAACTGCTCAACACTGTTACCATCCACATTGCAGCAGTCCCTCCTTTTTTCAATCAGCTGGTGGAGAGCATGCCTGTGTATGCCTGCTACTCCATCCTCAACCGCTTTGTGGGCTACAACCATCATGCCCTCAACATCTCCTCATGTGACCTCACAAGCTTTCAGACACCTCTCAGTATGCTTTAGTGCATGGTCTTACCATAGGGATCTACCAACACAGTCATCATATTTCATGGTGATGTTTTCCTTAAGCCTAAGATCCCACACATTACAAGACCATATGTTGACAACACCACCATCTGCAGCCCCACCTCATGCTATAAAACCCTAGGCAGGGGATTCAAAACCATCCCCATGAATGCAGGCATATGCTGCTTTGTGTAGGAACACTTATGTGATATCCATCATATCCTCCACCACCTTGGGCATGCTAGAGCCATCATCTCTGTGCCCAAGATTTCCATCACCACTCCCAAGCTCACTATCCTTAGCCTTACTGGGTACATGTGTATCTGGATCAAAAACTATGCCTTAATTGCTCACCCTGTCACGGTGTGGCTAGATGGCAGGCTAGAGAACCACAAGGACATCTTGTGAGGGTCAATAGAGCCCAAGGATTGGGGCTGGTGAGTCCCTTGAGGGCAGATCGAAGCATTGGAGCCCAAGGATAGAGTCTGGCAAGACTCTGGAGGGCTAATCATTAGATAATGAGGAGGTAAGTATGGCTCATGGATGTTCAGAACAGGATTTGGGAGCATGGCCCAGTGATGCCATTTAGGCCAGCGCACATGATACGGCATGGACAATGCTTAGTAGGATGCCTGCAAGGCAGGATGATGAAGCTAGGACACTTGAGTAAGCATCATGACTGTGCTTGACTAATGGTTAGTCAGATGCAATGAGTAAGGGCTTGGGAAGTCCTTTAGTATTGCTGAGGTATCAGTCAGTGCTTTAGTAAGTGTGCTATCTTTAGATTACTGCTTGGTGAGCAAATTGCTCAGCTTACTATACTATGATTACTGTATGATTACTGTACCATACTAATTCGGACTAGGACCTAGGCCTTGGGTCTGTCATGTATATAAGCGCATCAGGTGCTCAGGCAAGGGCTCTCTAAGTTGAGTCTCTTGTCCTGTCCTTGTCTAGTCCTTGACTAGGAGTATACAGGCTTTTGTGACCTTGTAGTCACCCCAGGGGGAGACTTGTGGTGTGCTTTCCACTCTCTGCAAGCAGTGTGGACATTCTACTTGTAGCTGAAGTCCAGTTATCATGGTCACAGTCTATGCCAGTGACATTAGACTTGACTTCTTATCCATCCACGACTCCCTAAGAGAAGAAGACATGATGCTCCCACCAGCAGTATTACAGTATATGTGTCAGGAAGTCCTCTGAGAAGAAGCTGAAGAATGATAACAGAAACAAGAACAGGCAGAAGCAGCAGGAGTGAAGCTGCCAGAGATATTTGAGGGAGACCCATCCAAAGCTGAGGACTTTATCCAGCAATGCACTACTGACTTCATAGCTCATGACGATGAACCAGAGCTAGCATCAACTACCACCAGAGTAGTGCTCATGCTCACACTCATGAAAGGAGAAGATGTTGACCAATGGGTCGATCAAACACTGGACTGGTTGGAACTCCAGGACCCCAATGACCTGAAAATGGGAGAAGCCTTTGCAGAGGTGTTTTGGGAATGAATACCCAAAGGACAATGGCAGACCATTGCCAGAGTAGAAATGAAGTGGCTGTATATTGCTGAGTACATCTCCGACTTTGAACAGATGCAGTCAAAAGAAAGATGCCACAGAAGTTCCAAATGTACAAACAATCCAAGGACAAAGCAGTCCATATTGTAGGCACACAGAAAATCCTCCATCGACTCCACCAATTGAGAAGGAGCGGGTGGACAGATGCACGAGGTCAACCACATGGGATCCTATCACCCCAATGACCTGATAATCACCAGTCAAAAGATGATGCAAAGAAAAGCATAAATAACAAAAAAGATAAGGCAAGCTATGGAGAGATGGAAGGCTCAATTGGAAAGACCATTAGAAGAGGAGGGCTGGCTGTTTGAAGCACATCCAGGCATGTACTCATCATCATCATCTGACAATGAAACTACAGAGTCAAACATACAGGAAAGGGAGGGAAGCCCATCATTAAGCGAAGCGACTACTCCCTCCATTGACAATCTGTGTAGTCAGTTAGAGAACTTAGCAATTGAAGACCACGATGAAGTGTTGAACCACTTGTGCATGACCTACCATGCACCATACGATGCCATGATCCAATCAGTCTGGAGGAAGAGGAGCAACAGTGAGGGCACTTATCTTTCCATCAGGAAGTCTATGCAGCTACATACCTTCATCCATCTAATGCATTGAAGGGATGACTCCATCACTCTTTTGGACTCAGGTGCCACAGAAAACTTTATTAATGAGGCATATGCCCAACAATTGAAGCTACCCCTCAAACGACTCACCCACAAGAGACCAGTGTTCAATGTAGATGGAACACCTAACAAAAATGGACATATCAGCCACTACACCAACCTAGAAATGCAGACCGGGCAACAGAGGACCAAGCTGCATTTCTTCCTCACTGATATAGGTGAACAAAAAATCATTCTGGGATACCCTTGGTTCGCCGCCATGCAACTAAATATCGACTGGGCTCAAGGGTGGATTGACACTGAACAACTGCCCCTTATTATTTGACTACCTGAAAAACCAAAGACCCACATAGGAGTGTGTGACATCATGCCAGCAGGAAGACAAATAGTTGCACACCCATATGCACCCTCAAATGGATTGCCTTATATAGCAAAAATTCAGATAGCTGAAGGAATGTCGAATACAAACAAGAAGCAGACAATGGCTTCTAAACTGGCAGAAGCAGCAGGATCACAAAAAGGAAGTAAAAAGATACCAGCTAAGTATCATCGTCATCATCATGTCTTCAGTGAAGAAGCCACACAGCGCTTTCCAGAGTCAAGGATCTGGGACCACACCATTGAACTGAAACCCAACGCCCCTGCAACAATACCAGGGAAAGTATACCAACTAACACAAGACGAACAGAAAGCACTGCTAGAATTCATCAAAGAGCAACAAGCAAAAGGGTACATCAAACCATCAAAAAGCCCCTACACTGCACCCTTCTTCTTCATCAAGAAGAAGGATGGGAAGCTATGACCTGTACAAGATTACAGACATCTTAATGAATGGACCATCAAGAACCACTACCCCCTGCCACTCATACCTGAGCTCATTGCGAAAGTACAAGGTGCAAAGCTCTTCACCAAATTCAATGTACGATGGGGCTACAATAATATACGCATCAAGAAGGGAGATGAATGGAAAGCTGCGTTCATCACTAACCAAGGGCTGTTTGAACCCATTGTCATGTTCTTTGGACTAACCAACTTGCCAGCTACCTTCCAAACCATGATGAATGCCATATTCGTCCAGGAAATGGCAGAAGGATGGCTGATCGTATACATGGATGACATACTGATTGCCACCAAAGATGACAACAAATTCCACGAAGAATGTGTCCACCATGTACTAGAAAAGCTACAACTACATGATTTATACCTCAAACCAGAAAAGTGTGCATTCGAACAACAAAAGATCGAATTCCTAGGGGTCATACTTGAGAATGGCACAGTACAAATGGATCCAGCCAAGCTTAAGGGCATAGCAGACTGGTCACCCCCACAAAATGTCACTGACGTGTGTGCCTTCCTAGGATTCACCGGATTCTACTGCTATTTCATCCCCAATTACTCAAATATCGCATGACCACTCATCCAACTAACCAAGAAGAATGCAATATTCTGATGGACACCTGAATGTAAAACAGCATTTGAACAACTAAAGACCCTTATGTGCAGCTGCCCTATCCTATGTCAACCAGATTACACCTGTGCATTTTCCTAGCCACTGACACATTGGCATATGACATGGGCACTGTACTCTTGCAGGAGGGAGAAATCAACCCCCACACTCAAAAACCCATGCTCTGTCCAGTAGCATACTATTCAGCCACGTTCACCCCGACCCAGCACAACTACGACATCTATGAACGAGAGTTCCTAGGGGTATATATGCCACTCATGAAGTACAGGTCTCATCTAGCAGCTACAGAAATTCCTGTTACTATCCTCACCAACCATGCTAACCTGCTACACTGGAAATCACCCAGAAAGGTCAACAGACAAGTCGCACAATGGTTCTCAGACCTTCAAGACTTCAACCTCATCTTCAAACATGTCCCAGGGAAAATCCACACTGCACCTGACATGCTATCATGACCTCCAGGTGTAGACAAGGGAGAACAAGACAATGAACAAGTAATGCTCATCGCCCCAGAGCTATTCATCAAGACAATGATAGCCACACCCCACACGATCCAAAGACAAGTGGTTGAAGCACAAGAAATGACCCACACGACAATGGAAGAGTGGTGCAACATGAAAGGAGTCCATGAACTCCCTGAAGGATACGTGAAGGACAACAAATGGGCAGTACCCCCAAATCAACAGCTAAGACGCAATATTCTAGCACAGTACCATGACTCACCAACTGCAGGGCACCCAGGAAGAGACAACACAATCACATTGACATTACAACATTACTGGTGGCCAGGGATGAATGCATGGATTGAAGAATATGTCAGAGGGTGTGCAGTATGCCAACAAAACAAGATACGCACCTCCAAATTGAAGACACCTCTCTACCGCATCCCTGGGGACCCGAGTGAACAACCATTCAACATGATTGTGATGGACCTCATCACACAACTCCCTGCATCTAATGGAAAGGATGCAATCCTCACCATCGTCAACCAAGGGTGCTCTCGAGCAGCCCTCTTCATTCCCTGCAACACAACAATCACAGGTGAAGGAGTAGCTAAGTTATACCTTCAGCACATATTTCCATGGTTTGGTATACCCTTGAGGATGATTTCAGATAGAGACCCTTGTTTCACATCTCATTTTGCCACCACTATCACATCAAAACTTAACATTGAATGAAACATCAGCATGGCATTCCATCTGCAGACAGATGGACTATCTGAGCACAAAAACCAATGGGTGGAACAATATCTATGACTGTACACAACAGCACAACAAGATGACTGGGATGAATGGCTCCCTATTGCATCCTTTGTGCACAACAGATGGCCAAACACCACCACAAAGCTGAGTCCCCATGAAATTCTGTTAGGATATGCACCAGTGGCAGCAGAAGCTATGATCCTAGAAACAAACAATGAGGCTGTGGAAGACAGACAAAGTTGCATCAAAGAGCACTGCCATGCAGCCGTACAAGCACTCAATCAAGTTGCCTGAACCACACCGTCAGTGCAATACAATGAAGGGGAGCAAGTATGGCTCGAAGCTAAGCATCTTACTCTTCCTTACCAATCTGCAAAACTGGCCCCTAAATGACATGGCCCCTTCAAAATCCTCAAACAAATCTCTCCAGTTGCGTAGAAGCTAGAACTAGCTGCTGCCTGGACCATCCACCCAGTGTTCCATGCATAGTTGCTCACCCCTTACAAAGAAACCACAGAACACAGAATGAATTACTAATGACCACCACCCAAGATGGTCAATGACCAAGAAGAATATGAGGTAGAACAAATCATTGGTCATTGCTTCCACGGGCAGCAAAGGAAGTTGCAATATCTCATATGCTGGCAAGGTTACTCAGCAGCAGATGACACATGGGAGCCAGCGGATCAAGTATTCATGGACACATTGGTCAAGACTTATCATAGGAAGTACCCTCTGTAAAAGAGGCCCCGGACTCCACATGCATACCCACATCGCCATAGCTAAGTCCCTATGTGCATGCCTCAGCTCACTGACAAGTTCTGGACAGACTGGTCCAGAGACCATGCAGGGAACATTTGGTTCCCATCCACTACCTGTCCCTATGGCATATTCTGTGTCTAGGCATGCCCTTACCAAATCCACAAACATGGGCCTTATTGTGACCTTACACAAGGCAGGCACATGTCAAGAAGCACTGATGAAAACTCCAGTAATAAAGTGGGGCAGAGAGAGAGTCATGAAAAGGGAAATAAAAGCTAAGTCCCCATGTCCTCCCCTCAGAACCACACCCCCTTCTGTGCCTATTGTAGGCATGGCCACTACTGGATCCCCCACAAGGCCATCCAGAGCTTTGAGGCTCTGGAAAACAACAATGATGACTTCAACCCATGGAAGGTCTGTGCACACGGGATGGCTTGTATTGTCAGCCACCACAACATCCCCCACTTCTACCCTTCACAGTGTGGGCCTGTTGAGGCCACTTACTGCCCCTATCCCAGTGAGTGGTCCATCTGTGAAGCGATGGAAGCCGTTCATCAACGCACTCAAGAACTGGAGGCAGTCATCAGCCACAGGGTGACCTCTCAACCTAGTGAGAGGGTGATGTCACGGCACAGCTAGCTGGCAGGCTAGAGAACCACGAGGACATCTTGTGAGGGTCAATAGAGCCCAAGGATTGGGGCTGGTGAGTCCCTTGAGGGCAGATCGAGGCATTGGAGCCCAAGGATAGAGTCTGGCAAGACTCTGGAGGGCTGATTGTTAGATAACGAGGAGGTAAGTATGGCTCATGGATGTTTAGAACAGGATTTGGGAGTGCAGCCCGATGATGCTGTTTGGGCTGGCACACATGATATGGCATGGACAATGCTTAGTAGGATGCCTGCAAGGCAGGATGATGAAGCTAGGACACTTGAGTAAGCATCATGACTGTGCTTGACTAATGGTTAGTCAGATGCAATGAGTAAGGGCTTGGGAAGTCCTTTAGTATTGCTGAGGTATCAGTCAGTGCTTTAGTAAGTGCACTATCTTTAAATTACTGCTTGGTGAGTGGATTGCTCAGCTTACTATACTATGATTACTGTATGATTACTGTACCATACTAATTCGGACTAGGACCTAGGCCTTGGGTCTGTCATGTATATAAGCACATCAGGTGCTCAGGCAAGGGCTCTCTAAGTTGAGTCTCTTGTCCTGTCCCTGTCTAGTCCTTGACTAGGAGTATACAGGCTTTTGTGACCTTGTAGTCACCCCAGGGGGAGACTTGTGGTGTGCTTTCCACTCTCTGCAAGCAGTGCGGACATTCTACTTGTAGCTGAAGTCCAGTTATCATGGTCACGGTCTATGCCAGTGACACACCCCCTCATCAATCTCACACACACAAAGGGGTCAACTTTCAATGGGAAGACCAGCATCAACAAGTGATGGACCAACTCATGGATGCCATCATCTCTCACTCACCCACCCTTATCCTGATTGACTACTCCTCCCCCTGCCCTGTCTTCCTGGCAATTGACTCCTCCTGGCACACAGTTGGCTGGATTCTCTCACAAGAGTGTGAGGACAGCCAGCAAAGACCCTTGCACTTCAATTCCATTCTGTGGAACAAGTGCAAGTCCCACTATTTGTAACCCAAAATCAAGCTTTACAGGCTCTTTCAGGCCCTTGGTGCACTCTGCATCCATATTCTCAAGATTACTAACCTAGTTGTAGAAATGGATGCACAATATGTGTGTGGAATGCTCTGCAACCCCAACATATAGCCAAATGTGGCCATAAACCGCTGGATCACCACTATTTCCCTTTTTGACTTCACCCTTATCCACATCCCTACAGAGAAACACACCACCCCATATGGTCTCTCATGCCACAAACCCACCCTAGTCAAAATCAACACTGAGAATGATCCTGAGGAATGGATAGACAACATCCTCTCTCTCAGCTCTGCAATCAATGCATCAGCCAGTCAAAACTTTTCAGGCCCTGGCAGGGGGTACAGCTACTCCAATGATACCACTTCCTCCTCCTTCCTCTGATGATTGCAATGCCAAACTCAATCACATCTAATCACATCTGTACATTCCTCTCTGATCCTATGCTCCACTGACTCCCCTTCAACATGTACAAATATCTAATCAAGCATGCTCAGCCTTTCTTCATTCACAATGGACAACTTTGGAGGCACCACTCTCAGGACTGGCATCAGCTTGTCCATCCTCTGCCACAGCACAAGCAAATTCTGCATGATGCTCATGATGGCCTTGGTAACAAAGGTTTTTACTCCATAATGTAGACCATCCTTAATAGATTTTGGTGGCCCTCTCTTGCTGCTAATATTAAACAGTTCATTACCAGCTGTCATGAGTGCCAATTACACCAGACAACCAAAATTAAGATCCCACCCACCCTTGCCATCTCTGCACCACTCTTCTGCAAAGCTTATATCATATGATGCTTATACCACCTACCTTTAGACTTCACTACATAGTCCAGATACACTGCTCTCTCACCACCTGGCCAGAATAGCATGCTCTCTGCACCAAAACTGCCTATATGCTCACCTCCCTCATCTTCAAGGAGATCCTATGCTGCTAGGGTGCTGTAGAAGAAATTATGATGGACAATGGCACTGCTTTTGTTGCTGCCTGAGATATTCTCACTGATTGCTTCAGTATCAGACACATCTGTATTTCAGCATACAACTTGCATCCCAATGGGATTGTCAAGTGGCAGCACTATATGATTCACAAATCGATCATCAAGGCCTGTGAGGGAAACATCTTGCACTGGTCAGCCATCACCCTGCATGCCTTCTAGGCTAACCATGCAACTACCTGCAAAGCCACCAATCACACCCCATTTTTCATGGCCTATGGTGTTGAGCTGCTTTTGCCATTTGACATCACCCTTGCCACATTCCTTGTGCCTAACCTTGGTAAACCACTTTCCACTACGAATCTTATTGCCATCTGCATGTGTCAACTCCAAGGGCATAAGGATGACCTTGCCACCATCCACAATAACATGCTCCACAGCCACTTTGCATCTGTCAGACAATTTGAGTGGACTTTTGAGAAGATGATCCAAGACTTGTGCAAAGGACCCCTAGCAGTTCATATCAGCTGGCAGAGTTGGACATTACAGTATCAAGGCTGTGATTTGCCACCTTCCACCTCATTCCTTACCATGCACACTTGCACTCCTCCATCCTAGTCACATGCCTCATTCATTAAGCAGATCTCACCAAGATCTATCTTGATGATGATGTAGAACAGGCAGCTGACTGCAACTCTGAGCCTAATGGCAATGATGATTGACTTATACATGTAAAAGGGCATGATTTGCTATCATTATCTAGGTGTTTGACTGGGGACAGTCAAAATTTTACACCCCCTGGCTGGTGTAAGGATCATCCATACCTTGCACTTGGATTGTGCTGGACCATGCCTCCTGGAAGCACCTCATCATGCCCTAAAAACCAACCTCCTCTCCTGCCTCCTTCCTCATGCACCACCCACTTTCAACGAGTCCTTCTCTCTCCCTTTTATCTGTCTTTCTCCTTCATCCTATTTCAATGTCTTGGATTTTGTCTCCTGAAACCAGTCCTGCCTTGGAAGACTGAAGAGCCCTATCCCTCACTGCTTGACCTTTGGCCACACCTCTCACATATTGCCCACATCACTGCAACTTGCTCTATCTTCATTGCAGTGCCCAGTCAAACAGGTTCCTCTTCACCTGCCTTTTATCTCTTAACTTGCCTTTCATCCCATCTTCTCTGTCACTGCCTCATCTCTCTTATGTCACCTTTAAGCACATCCCAACTGCTGATCCCTTGCATTGCTGACACTGCCCCAGCCACTCCAAAAACCTCTCGACCTTTGTATGAGAGGCTCCTTGTTGACCATGCTGTCCATTCTCACCAGCCTTATGCCCTTACCCCTCAACTTTGATCAATAGAATCAGGATGGAATTGGTCTAGGTTTTGTGTATTGCTCATGTGCCTGCTGTTATCTTTGTTCTTTGCTTCTTCACTGCTTTCTCTATTGTTCCCCTTCACCACCTTCCTTCTGTGTTCACTTTAGCTTTGTTTAGCCTACCACCTTCATGCCACCATTCCCCCCACTCTATGCTATGAACAATGCTGACCCCATATGATACAGTCTCAGATGGTCACTCTAGCTACAAGACTGAATGTATATAAGCTCACCCTTTTGATTGCCATAAATGTAGACCCATTGAGTGCACCTATGCCCCCATCTTCTCTCTCTTGTGAATCTAAGGCTCCAAGGAACACATCCATACACCACCTCATTTATCTCAAGCATCCCTTCCCCCCTTTTTATACTTGTCCCTCTTGCACTTCCTCCCTTCAATCTTGTACCATCCTCTATGTCCCACCTATCCTTGCTCCTTCTCCTCTCTTCTCAAGAATCTCTCTCAAAGGTCTTCTTGCTTCCCATAGTTGAACACAAAGTGTGAGTCAGCCATTCAGTAAGTTGTTGTTCCTGGTTGCCTTTGGCAACTTTGTCATTTCATTGCACCAATCTTGCCAGCCCTTGTGTGATATAGGTAAGCTGGGCTTTGGTAGGGCTGTTCCCTTCAAGAGCAGCATGGACAGTCCATGGAAAGAGTGGGAACTTACTGAACCTGGCTAATGAGGGCACTACTTCCATTAGGATAATGAAGGAGTCTTGTTGCTCATCCGTCATTGTCTGGGTTGGAGGTGGGATTGGCAGAGGCTCACTGTAGCCACTAGGACTTGCTATGATGTATGAGGGGACAGAAAGGGGCAAAGACATGCTGTGTTGATTAGCAAAGGGGCAAAAGAGTGAGAGGTGGCCAATCTGACCCATGTGGTGTGCTTGTTCCCTTTACACCCATCCTTCCATTCAATGGGTGTTATTGGCAGTCCTGGATGCTCAGGACAGTGTCTGGAGGGCCTAGAACGCTTAGGACACAGTCTAGGCTGTCCAGGATGCTTAGGACACAGTCTGGAGTGTTTCCGACTGTGTCTGTGGCAGGGGACTGTCAGAACAATGCCCCATGTGTCTTTCTTGTGTTGTGGATGGAGTGGATCACTCCCAACCTGTGTCCTGTTCAGAATAATGTCCCAGACACATCCACTATGTCTGGATCTTCCCTATTGTCCCATTCATGTATATATAGGCTGCAGAGGAGCGGAATAATCCCCCAGTCTTATTCCCTCCTCTGCAGGTCAGTATTAGTATCTCCCTTGTTGAATTCAGTCTTATTCCCTCCTCTGCAGTCCCCTTGGTCCCTGTGACTCAAGGGCCCTTCTAAGCGTCCAAATATTACAATGGGTGCCTTTAATGATACCTTTTTACTAAGGTAGAAGCATGTACTTGGTTAGCAGATTCCCAAGCATTGTCAGAAGCTGAGTAACCCTTCCAGCAGATGAGGTATTGAAGCTGATGTCATTTCCCATAGTACCTGTGATTGATAATCTGATCCACTTCATATTCCTCAGCATTATCAATCATTTCTGGTGGTGGGCATTGGTAATTGATACCATGTTCCCCTGTTTCTTTATAATAGGTTAGTAATGAGCTATGGAACATGTCATGAATTGTCCAGGCCATGAGCAGCTTTAGTTTGTAAGCTACTGGTGAGATTTCTTCCAATATGTTGAATGGGCCATGGCATTTGGGTGCAAGCTTAGTAGACAAGTAAGGCAGTGACAGATGTTTTGCCTCTAACCAGACCTGTTCTCCAACCTGGTACTGTGTGGGAGGAATGGCTTGGGCAACTTTATTAAGAGCTTGAATCACTGCTTCTCTGTGTTCTTTGGCATGTCAATGTTGATCTTCCATTGCTTCATTGCTAGTAATTGGTATGGGCTCTTTAGTGGTGCTAGGACAATACCTGAGTATGGCTTTATGGGCACTTAGCTTAGTTGTGGCATTTAGGCCCCATACAGCAATGAGTTGCTAGCAATTTTGCTAGCAATTCTACCACTGGAATTCCCCAGAAGTCACACCTTGTGACAGGGGTAGCATGACATAATATCTCTTTTTTTGGTGTTTGCCAGACTGTCACAATGTGCGTGATGTGTGATGCATATGAGATTTTTTTTGTTGGCACCTTTGAACTCATTGTGCCATGTCTGATCAAGATGACTTTGAGAAGTTGTTCTCAGTTGCCCTTGAGGTTGCTTTTCAGGTCTCTTTTGACATCATTGATGCCACTCATGATATGCTGAATGAACACACTTCTCACTATTATCTCCACACACCATATCACACCTCTTCCCTCTGGAGAAGACTGGGTCCAGGAGCTACTCAGTGGCCATCCACAATGCATTTGGAATGAATTTGGTGTACATCAGGGTACATTTCTACTCCTCATCAAAGCCCTGCAAGTAGCTGGTCTCCAATCATCGTGTCACATGTCAATTGAAGAGCAACTGGCGATTTTTCTTTATACTGCAGTCACTGGGATGTCTTGTGTTCATGAAGAGCATTTTCAGTGATCATCAGACACAATTACCAAGTCAGTCTTATTATTTCTTTGGTGTGTCACTAACAAGTTTCCAGGCATTTTAAATGGCTTTTATGAGCACTCACAACCCCCCCCTTCTACACAACATATGTGCAGCTCCCTGATGCCAATTCACCCACACCTTCTGAAATTTGAAACAATCCCAAGTTCTATTAATTCTTTAATGGTGCATTGGGTGCTGTAGATGGCACCCACATTGCCTGCTTCTCATCTGCTGATGACCATGATGCATCAAGGAACCGCAAGGGTGTTTTCACCCAAAACTGCCTTATTGCATGTTCCTTTGACCTTCACTTCATATATGTTTTGACCAGTTGGGAAGGTTCCACACACAATTCTACCCTTTTCAATGATGCCTGTAGACACAATTTCTACATCCCCAATGGGAGGTATTACCTCAGAGATGCTGGCTTTGCCTCCTTGGATGCACTTCTCATCCCTTATCGAGGCATGCAGTACCATTTGTCTGAATGGGACCATGGCAACAATCAGTAAGGAGTTTCTTTTTTTATTCATTTTTTTTTCTGATGCTCTGTTTCAAGTCCTTGTAATGCAAAGGAGCTATTCAACTTATGCCACACATTAGCTTGCAATGTTGTTGAACGGATCTTTGGGATCCTCAAGCAGCGCTTTCACATCCTCTGCAATCCACCTGAGTACAACATGAACATTCAGGCCCTCATTTCAGCTGCGCTAGCAGCACTTCACAACTTCATCTGGCAGTATGACCCTGTAGAAATTCATGAGTATGATGACCTCACAATTGAGCTTCAAATGGGTCAAGAACAGGAGTTTGTCAGGGAACAGGGAACAGGTCAGGTGATGCCAAATGAGATGGTCTGAGCCTATGTGAGGCAAGATAGGATTGCACATGAGATGTGGGAACAATATCAGGCCTATCTAAGGGCACACAATGAATAGTACAAGTAGCTGGCTCACATCACATGTTCTCTGCAGAATGTCAACTGCACTCAGGCCACAAGGCCACGTTTATTGAGATATTCATCACTGATCACCATGGCACTCTGCCTTGCCCTAAACGCATGCAGACAGTACATGTATTGTTTACATAAGGGATACATTTTGGGAGTGTTTAGATAGTCAGAGAGTGAGGGTGATGTTCCTTCAGCTGTGCCTTAACCCAAGTATGCTTCATCATCTCATACAGATGATATACCTCATAAAACTCAGCTACCCTCTCATTCTCTTCAAAGATCTGGAGCATCTGCCTTAGTTCTTCATGTGACAACCATGGATCCTGACTATCTGGTACTTGTTAATGATCATTTATAAAGTTGGTAGCTGCTATGATGCCATGTGAACAAGGCACCAGCTGCAAAGTGGTCTGCACAGTCTGAGCTGCAACCATTGCATCCTTTAGGGTACTAACTACAGATGCCATATTTTCCACTGCAGAACCCCTGGTTTTTTTCTTTTTGCTTGGGGTAGACTGCACAGATTGGGCAGAAGGGCCACCTGAAGGCAATCTCCACTTGTGGTTGTCATTGGATCTGATGCCACTGCTTGATGAGACCATGAATTGAGATGGTGGAGTGAACAGAGTTAAGGGTGATGGACCTGATGGTGGATTAAATGAAGCTGAAGATGATGGCTCAGCACTGGCATTGGTCAGGGGTTGTGTGCCCCAATGGGCATATATGCCCTGAGCTTTCAATGGCATAAGTGCTTCCATGGCTGCATAATGTGGCCAACCATGCTTAGAGTATTGATGGCAGCCACTATGGGTCTAATAATAATCAGACATTGTAGGTGGATAGTTGGCAGTAACTTACCCAGACCACCTCATCCCATACTGCCTTTACATCATCTGTTACATCCACTTCTTTGACATCATCATAAACCAAGCCTGATGTCGATTTCAGAATCATAACATCCTGCCAGGCAGCCTTCAATTGGACATAGAAGTCAGGATACAGGATGAAAATGTGAAAAGAAATACATACTTCTGTGAACTTAGAACTGCATGAAGAGGCTCTCTTTTCTCAACCTTTTGACTTCAGAAGACCACTTGCATTAAGCTGTTTGAGGTGATCTGCTACCTTTCTGAAGTCTGGAGCCTTTAATGATTCGTTACCAGGTGAACTACCAACTATTTCAGAAAGGAATTGTATGAGAGTTGCTTCCTCCTGTTCAGACCAGACAACTCTTCCTCCTTGTTGAGGACATTCATCTCCAGATGTTTGGGGGCTTTTAGACGAACGTGTTTGCATAGCATGGAGAGTGATGGTACAAAAGAAAGTCCCAAAAATTACTGAGCTCAGCCAATATCTCAGCCAATATTGATCACATGCATCATGCATCACACACGTTGTGACAGTCTGGCAAACCCCAAAACAAAGTGATATTATGTCATGCTACCCCTGTCACAAGGTCTGACTTCTGGGGAATTCTGGTGGTAGAATTGTGAGCGAAATTGCTAGCAACTCATTGCTGTATGGGGCCTTAGTGTTACTGTGGCCTGGCTAGCTGCACATTGACTTCAGAAGTCACGACTTGTCCCTGATTTGGCTGGACTAGTCAGGTTTACCTAATTGGAGCCATAACTTCAACTTAGTTACAGGCTTTGGTCAGCTTAAGTCAAATTTATTTATTTATTCCAAATTTTTATTCTACAACATGTATAAAGAATCTCACAGACATTGTATGACACATAACATGCATAACAAGTGAAGCAAAAACTAAAATGCATGTGCATGCTCCTATTCCATTATTCCATTCTGCTCTGTTACTCCATTTCAATGACACTTCCATTTCATTCTGTGACTCCATTCTGATGACAGTAGGTACAACCAAAAGTTATTACTATTGCTTCTTCTATCTAACTCTATAAAACTTCTATGAAAATGTATAATACTGTAGCCTTGCTCTCACTCACATCAACTCCTCTCATCTCTATCATTACCCAAGCTCACCTGAGTGTATGCATACACATGGGCAAGACAACCCCTTTGAGTCATGTTGCAATGATTGATGTTTGCCTAAAAGTAAGAGAAATTATTGTGGGGAATAGAGTAGCATATAAATACTGTATATGTGCTGATAGATGACATTGGTGATGTCAGTCTGTGTGTTGTGTCAAAGATACCAATAGAAATGATCTAGAAAAAGAGATAGGAGGGAAGATGACAAGAAGGTGGGATGCAATGCAATTTGCTTGCTAGCATTTTGCATTGGTGTTTTGGGGCACAGGGAGGGTGCTTCTTGAGGCCAGCACAGATGCAAGTGCCTAAGACAAGGATGGCCAGAGACTATTGCAATGGGAATCATCCAAGGGACATATAGAAGTTGTTCACATGCTTCTCATGGGTGGCATGGATGCAAAAGCCCAAGACAAAGTTAGGCTGAGTCCACTCGATGTGTGGCTGACAAGGGCACTCTGAGCAACTGTCCCACTTGAAAAATATACATAGTTTAGTACCTGCATGGGCATTACAGGCTCCCAAGTCTCTATTTGAGGATGCATATAAGACACCATGCAATGAAATATGCAGAACTAGAACTACCATAGATACAGGAGAGGTTGCCTACTGATTCCTGGTCTAAGTCATCATTGTTATCTGAGAAAGAGGGAAAAAGATCATCAAACACCATATCCCATGACAGCTATCATCAGCCTCAGCCTCATATTCTTGGTGTTGATGTTTAGAGACTGGCCTATGGGCACATGATTGCACCAGGTTTAGGCCACCTTGAATGTAACCTGACAACATGGTGATGATGGGAGGTATGGGGCAAGAGGACATGACAACCCCTGCTTGTGCTGGCTGCATGTGAGTTGAGACCAAAGATGGAACAAGCTCCTATTACTGTAATATAACTACTTACCAAAGAGGGGGTATTGGCTGAAGAGGAAGGCAAAATAGTGGGATTGGGGAGGGGAGTTGTGCCAGTGTTTGTATGCATGGATTCCTCACATGTAGGTGTGTCCAATGCCCTGTAGGGGTGACTGACTGCCAAGGAATTGCCCACATTCCACTTTTTCCTGAAAAAAGCAGATATCTTAAAGATGCATGTCACCGCCAAGGGTTTGACAGCAACAAAAGACACACTAAGTCGATGAGCTAGATCTTGAAGTGATCTAGAAGACTTGTAGAGAGGAAGTCGACGTGTCTGGTTGATATCAACTCCTGGGTTACCGCTTGCTGAGCTCCAACTCAGTAGCCACCTGTAGTGAAGTAGAACACTGCTAGGATTGAGACAAGAGACTCAACTTGCCTCTACCAGGCATAATGAGTCCCCTATATATAGTACATGGTACTTGAGGGCAGGCCTAGGGCCTAAGGGGCAGTGCTACTACCTATTTATATCTGAAACACGGAAAAGACAATAATGACCAGTAGCAAAGGTCACTCAAGAAATCACAAGCTGATACATATGAAACAGGGCATGAAACATGAAACAGGGCACAAACAGTCTAGGTGGCTGGTTCCACAACTTACAGGGGCACGATGGTGTTAAACCATCACCCCAGGCCAGTTACATCACTCCCTTGCTAGACAGGATGCCCTCATCCTGCCCATCACCATCCCGATTGTCTTGCCAGCTGGGGCCAATATTGCTCAACTCCCACTTGTGGAACCTTCTTTCCGGCTCTGGCAGTGACGAGCCGATCCTCGCATGCCTGCTTTGCAGCTTCAGATGCTGCCAAATTTGCCTGAGCCAGGTGTAACTCGGTGTGCAGGGTGTCGACCTCTTGGTCCAGGACTTGGTACCACGTGATCTCAGCGAGAAGAGGCCAGTCATCCAGTTCGATGATGGCCTTGTGGAGTGGGTGGTAGTTGATTTCGGTTCCCCAGAGACAGGCACGGAACCAAGGTGGGAGCGGGGAAAGGGGAAAGTTGTCAAAGTTGGGGTGAGCATAGAGCTCAATGATTTGGGCATCGTGGTTGCCCATCGCATTGGCTGCCAGCCCAGCCACTTGCCCATCATCCAGCTGCTTGATAAAGATGGCGGGCTTCTCACCGTCTGGGGTCGTGATTGTGAATTTGGGGAGCCTCCCATCATTTTCGAAGTACCCGTTGGGGCATAAGAGGGACTCCCCGTTGATTTGTTGGATCTGCACTTTGAGCTCGCAGTTATCCTTGTTGACCTCTTCAAATTGTTGCTTGAGGCATTGTGCCTCATCCTGGAAGAGTGTTTCTCACTGCTGGAGCATAGAGGCAAGGCCTGCAGCCAGCTGGTGAAGCTGGGTTGGGCTGAGGTTCTCATATCCGTCCAAGACAGATCGGACGGTACCCAGGGAGAGGGGGCCTTCCCAGAATGCGTTGGTCTCGAGGTTGGGAAATGCGCCGGGGAGGCAGATGGTATTGGAGGCAGGGGTGGCAGAGGCCTGACTGGGGCTGGCCGCTGTGGAGGGAGATCGGACTGCCTCCTCAGCTGTGAGATGTGCAGCAGGGGCCGGGACTGGGACTGGAATGGGGGAAGACATGAAGAAGCAATGGTTTTGTAGTGAGGGGAGGAGGATTGAGTTGATGATTTTGCTGGGGGTTTCTGCTTCCCTTTTATGCTGTTTAAGGGCCGGTGCTTGTGATACTCCCGAAGGAGATCTGGGGCGTACACTTGGTCAGCTGGTTCCCAAGTGTTGTTGCTTTCGGGGTAGCCCTGCCACTTTATGAGATATTGTAGCTTCTTTGATCGCCCTTGATGGCAATGGTTTCTGATCTGCTCCACCTTGTATTGTTCTTCATCATTGATCAGGTCAGGGGGAGGTCGGGCATAATTGGGTCTGTGGGTGTCCGTTTCCCTATATGGGGTAAGAAGGGAGGCATGAAACACCAGGTGGATCAACCATGAGGTGGGGAGCTGTAGCAAGAATGTGACCGGGGATACTTCTTTGAGGATCTTGAAAGGGCCGTACCATTTTGGGTTTAATTTGGACCCTTGGTGTGGGAGCGTCAGGTGGGTCCCTTCTAGCCACACCTGGTCTCCAGTCTTGTATTGACCTGTCGGTACTTCGGCTGCCTTCCGATTGATCGCTTTGATCGCTCGTTCTCATGCTTCCTCCATTCTTTGTGTCTGCTGTTCCACCGTTTCATTGTTGGTCAGGATTCCCAAATCTCCAGGCCCCAACATTGGTTCGTAGCCAATCAGAATTTGATTGGGTGATAGCCCCGTGGTGCTATTCTTTCGGTTGTTGTGCACTGTGGTTGCGACTGCGACCCATTCTGTCCAGTCATCTGGCTGTCCACTCATTACCAGTCGCAGGTATTGTTCTATCCATTGATTCTTTCATTTGGATAGGCCATCTGTTTGGGGGTGGGCTGTCATGGACAGGTTTTGTTGTATCCCTAGCTTTTTGGTGAGTGCCTTTCCGAAGCTCGATGTGAACCGTGGGTCTCTGTCGCTGATGATTTTTCTCGGTAGCCCATACCATGGGTAGAGATGATCTAGGTAGAGCTGGGTGATCCCTGGCCCTGTGATGTTGGTAGAGCAGGGGAGGAATAGGGCGGCACGGGAATATCCATGGTCTACAATAGTGAGGATTGCATCTAATCCTCGCTTTGGTGGTAGTCCAGTGATTAGGTCCATGGCTATGGTCTGGAACGGTAGTGTGCCCAGTTCTAAGGGGATTCAGTAGAGTAGGATGCAAGGTCAGTGGGTTAGGATCTTGGCTTGTTGGCACGTCGTGCATCCTTTGATGTAGTCCGCAATCCACTCTTTCATCTTTGGCCACCAGTACCATTCTTGTACCTTTCTTAGGGTTTCATCTCTCCCTGGGTGACCAGATGTGGGCATGTCATGGGCGTCTCTGACAATGGCTTGTCTGAGCTCTCTGAGATTTGGTACTATGGTTCTCCCATGAACCATTTGTGCTGCCCAAATTCTGTGGGGCGGAATGATCGTGATGTCTTTGTTGTTGTCCTTGCCGTGGTCCATGTTTGATGGTCTGGACAATGCATCTGCTGCTGTGTTTGTTTTGCCTGGAATGTATTCTAGTATGTAGTCGTATTCTTGGAGGTTGGCATGCCATCGTGTGGTCTGTCAGTTCAGGTTCCTTGGTGACTTCCAGTATTGAAGGTTGGCATGGTCAGTTCGGATTATGAACAGTGTTTTGGTCCACCCTAAGTAGTGTCTCCAGTGGGCTAGAGCTTTCATGACGGCTAACAGTTCTCACTTGTAGATGTTGTAGTTTCGTTCTGTGGGCGTGAACATTGCTGAGTAATATGCCACTGGGTGTAGGATTGGTTTGTGTCATTGGGCCAAGGTTGGTGTGAGGTTGTGCCATCCCTCCTGCGAGAGTACAGCACCTACACCATACGCCAATGCGTTGACGTGAAGTGTGAACTGCTTCTTGACATCTGGTTAGATTAGTACCAGGCTGCCACACATCCTTGTTTTTAGCTCTTTGAATGCTTTTGTCTGTGCTTCTCCCCAGTGCCAAGGTGTGGTTTTTTTTGTTAGTTCAAGTAGGGGCCATGCAATCTTTGAGTAGTTTGGAACAAAATACCGGTAGTAGCCTGTGAATCCCAAGAAGCTCCTGATGTTGGTTGGGTTTTTTGGTGGGGACCAGTCCACAATTCCCTGCAGCTTCTTGGGGCTCATCCTAAGGTGACCTTTTCCTACAATGACCCCTAGGTATTCGATCTCCTCTTTTTTGAATTGGCATTTTTCTGGCTTGAGGTAGAGGTCGTTCTCCTCCAGTTTATCTAGCATGTGATGGACATACTCCCAATGTCTGGCAGTATGTTGTTCTTCTGTTTCATGTGGTCATTTGGCTGTGTGGATGGCAATGTTGTCCATGTAGACAGAGAGCCATCCTTCTCCTACTTCTTGTTGGAAGATGGTGTTCATCATCATTTGGAAGGTTGCTGGGGAGTTAGTGAGGCCGAAGAACATGACTGTGGGCTTGAACAGTCCTTCATGGGTGAGGAAAGTGGCCTTCCACTTGTCTCCCTCTTTGATTCTGATATTGTTGTAGCCCCATCGTACATCGACCACTGTGAATTTGGTACACCCACTGAGTCGGTCCATGACTTGTGGGATGAGGGGCAAGATGTTTCTGTTTCTTTTCATCCATTTGTTGACAGGTCGGTAGTCCTGGACTGGCCTTAACTTTCCATCCTTCTTTTTTACAAAGAAGAAGTTGGCTGCATAAGGTGATTTTGAGATGCGAATGGTTCCCCTCTTTAGATGTTCCTAGACAAACTTGTGCATTTCGGCTTTCTCCTCTTGTGTGAGGGGTAGCAGTCGTCCTGGCATAGTATCAGGTGCCCCCGGTAGTAGTTCGATGGCGTGATCCCATATGGTTGATTTGGGCATTTGTTGTGAGTCCTCTTCGCTGAATACCTTTCTGTGTCGCCTGTACTCAGTTGGTATGGTATTGTTCTGCACTGGGTTGTTTGTAGCACTTCCAATCATCACCCTCCCCAGGAGGTATGTGTTGGTTCTTCTTCTGATTGGTCGTGGTACGTTCTTTGTTTGAGATACGTATACTGCCTTGGCAGCGTTTAGGGCTGAGAGGACGATGGGGAGATGGGTAAAGTTGATCCACCCCTTCTTCCAGTTGATTTTTGGCTGGACAGAGGCAAACCATGGGTATCCGAAGATGGCCTTATGGTCTCCTAGGTTGGAAAGGAAGAACCTTTGATTCGTGGTTTGCATCCCTGTTTTGAACTGTAGATTGGTGTAGTATTTGAGGGTTCCACTTCTATTCTCTGTCCCATTGACATTGAACATGTTATTGGCAGTCCTGGACGCTCAGGACAGTGTCTGGAGGGCCTAGAACGCTCAGGACACAGTCTAGGCTGTCCAGGATGCTTAGGACACAGTCTGGAGTGTTTCTGACTGTGTCTGTGGCAGGGGACTGTCAGAACAATGCCCCATGTGTCTTTCTTGTGTTGTGGATGGAGTGGATCACTCCCAACTTGTGTCCTGTTCAGAATAATGTCCCAGACACATCCACTGTGTCTGGATCTTCCCTATTGTCCCATTCATGTATATATAGGCTGCAGAGGAGCAGACTAATCCCCCAGTCTTATTCCCTCCTCTGCAGGTCAGTATTAGTATCTCCCTTGTTGAATCCAGTCTTATTCCCTCCTCTGCAGTCCCCTTGGTCCCTGTGACTCAAGGGCCCTTCTAAGCGTCCAAATATTACAGAACAACAGTCTTGGGGTCGCAAGTCGTTTGATGGGGAGTCATAACCATCTGGCATAGTCGAGACTCATGAAATTTTTGGTTGCCCCCGAGTCTATGAGGGCTACTCCTTCAGCTCTTTTTGCAATTGATCGTGCATAAAAACAGACTGTCATGGATTTTCTTGCTGATATGTACACGTTATCGCTATGGATTCGCCTAAGCAGGGCTGATCTGATTAGGCAGAGGGAAAATCCTGTGCCACTCCCATTTCTTTGGCCAGTTTGATCTGGTCATCGAGGGACATTCCCTCTAGCTGTGCTTGCATGGTGGCCACCGAGGTTCCTTCTGATGGCTCCGCCATCTGGTAGTCTTGGTCTTCTTCCTCTTGGAAGTTGATGAGGTTGGCTTGTCTAGGACTTTGCCTGTAGGGGTTTCTGGCTTGTTGCCGTCTTTCAGGGCAGGCGTGGGCAAAGTGTCCTTCTCTGCCACAGTTGAAGCATCACATTGCTTCATACCCTGGTGCTGATACATTTCCCCTAGTGGGTGGTCCTGTCCTTTGCCTCCAGTTTCCTCGTCCCCTCCAGTTATTAGGAGTGCAACCTCTAGACAGGTCCATGGGGACTGGGGTGTTGTTCATGGATGGTGGCGCGTTTGTCGAATTGTACTGGGGTTGGCCTCCCTGATTGTATCATGGTTGCCAATTCCTTTGTTGGAATGGCGGTGGTTGAGGCGGGTTGTTAAACTGTTGGAAGGGTGATTGCCCCCCCAGGGTTTTCTTTAGGATACCATCTATGATGGTCTTCCCTTGCGCGATGGTCTTGACCTTTTCTTTGAGGTTGTGGTAGTTGAGAGGAATCAGTGGCTTCAGGGTGTCGTGTAGGAGTGATGCTGGGATTCCTTGTAGGAAAATGTTATAGGTTTCCTCGTTTCCCAATGTGTACCCTGCCTTCCTTGCCAGGCTTTCAAACCTGGTGATGTATTCATCATAGTCGGACCCCTTCATCTGGCAGTCCCTGATTTCATTCTGGGCCCGCTAGGCCACTTGAGTGTCCTGAAACTGTTGGCTGAATTCCAGGAGAAATTGGTCCCATAATGCTGGGATGTTGTCTTGGGGCATCTGTAGTCTGTCGATCCATTCACCCATGTCTCTGACCCATTGGGCTGTATTTTCCCCCTTGATGAGGGTGAGGGTGAAAGTGATCTTTTTGAAAGGGGAGTTGTACCCTGCTACATCCGCGTTTAGGTGCAGGTATCCTTTCACTTCTTCAATGAAGTCATCAGCTTTGGATCTATCTCCCATAAAGACCTGTGGGAGTGCTCCCATGGTTTTTACGTTGGCAGCTGCTGCTACGGGTATCTATGGTATGTTCAGGTTCAGTCCTCCTGGTCCTCCTGGTCCTCCTCTGGATCCTCCTGGTGGTCCCGACCTTTTGAGGACCTGTCTAAGGACATTCTGGATGTGTTGTGGTGCGCTTTGGGTGGTTGTGGATGGCTGGGCGGCAGTGGCTGTGGCTATGGTGGTTTGTGTTGACATGGCTTGTGAAAGGCTGGGGATTCTGTTTCCTGCTGGTAGGGCGTCAGTTGGCAGTCCTTGGAGTGGAGTGAGAGTTCTGATGGGGAATGCTGGTGCCTTTTCTTCCACTGGGGTAATCTTGATTTTGTTGAAGGCGTCATCGATCTCTCTGATTGCTTCATCTGACTCTGTGTCTGAGACGTCTTCAGGTTCTTCTAGTTCTTCGTTGAGAAGCTTGTCAGCTTCTGATCCTCCAGTATCGTATTTGTGTAGCTGTGGGACTGCCGCTCCCAAGGTATATCATCCTTCAGTCCAATGGACTTCCTTCCACCTGTTGTTGTGGATGCACACCAGCTTTGGATTAGTTGGTGCTTTCCCTCTTGCTGTGATGATGATCTGTATATCCCAATCTGTGGGATTGGCTGGGTGTTCTTTGGAGATGTATCGAACCCTGTGGTTCCTTCTTCCTTCAGTAGCGTCTACCCAATCAAGGGTCGTAGTCTGCAGTGTCCCTTCTGAACTGCTAGCCGTATTAAAAACAAGTTGAGTCTAATGTCACTGCCAAGGGTTTGACAGCAACAATAGACACACTAAGGCAATGAGCTAGATCTTGAAGTGATCTAGAAGACTTGTAGAGAGGAAGTCGATGTGTCTGGTTGATATCGACTCCTGGGTTACCGCTTGCTGAGCTCCAACTCAGTAGCCACCTGTAGTGAAGTAGAACACTGCTAGGATTGAGACAAGAGACTCAACTTGCCTCTACCAGGCATAATGAGTCCCCTATATATAGTACATGGTACTTGAGGGCAGGCCTAGGGCCTAAGGGGCAGTGCTACTACCTATTTATATCTGAAACACGGAAAAGACAATAATGACCAGTAGCAAAGGTCGCTCAAGAAATCACAAGCTGATACATACGAAACAGGGCACAAAACATGAAACAGGGCACAAACACTCTAGGTGGCTGGTTCTGCAACTTACAGGGGCGCGATGGTGTTAAACCATCACCCCAGGCCAGTTACAATGCAACAGAGGGCTTGGAAATGCATGATGTAGAGGTGTTGCAGGACTGGTGCTTGATGTTTAGAAATCAAGTGCTCATCACCCACCAAACAGCACCACACACCATTTGGGTTTGCAAACCACACCTTCTATATCAGGAGACTTAAACTGGTATAATACAAGTCCTTATAACCTCTCATTGTGAGCTCATACCCACATAATGATGGCCCTGGATGCTGAATCATCACTTTGACTTCCATCATGAGACTGATGACCCAGATATTGCCAAAAGGAGTGACAAGCCATTCAATTGCAGCACAGTCCACAGTTATAGGGAATGCCTTGAACAGAATGTGGGAAGAGCAGATGTTGATTTAGGTAGCAAATAAGGCAAGCATAATGAGACAGAGCCAAGCACTACACTGTAGTATACATACCCTTGAACAGAGTAACATTGCCTCAGTAGCTCATGGACAACATGAGAACCAACAAAGCCAGGTGCATCACTAACCATGACATAGAGGGTTGTAGTGACATAAACTTGTGTAGTAAAGGAGTATGGTGTAGAATCAGTGAGCATTCAAAAAATGTCATTTATACATCTGGTCATCAATCTGAGAGCACAACTTACATTGAAAGTCATCTACATGCTACACCCATATCACCCACTAAGGATGTCACCATTCCATTATTTTCCTGAAGGCTCCCAGATAGGACAAACAACTGCATGTAGGGGGTGCAATCACAAGCAGTGTCCTTCTCATTATGACTGATTACAGAGGCATGCACCTCACTGTCCCACTGGGTCCTCTCATGAGAACAATGAAATGATACTTGCAGATTGGCTTGCCACTGCTCTTGCCCTGACACCTCATACTGCTTCATTTCATGGGTGCAGACCACCAGTGGATGGTGCAGCCAGAATGAGACATAAGTAAGAGGTGGTATGACCTAGACATCAGCACAGACCAGGGTGTCCCTATGCTTAGGCACCAGCTACACTCTGCACCATGCCAAGGGCTTCTGGCATAGGCTACAGCCTCAGTACTGTGCATATGTGCCTACAGAAGGCAAAGGCAGAGGGGGTACCATAAAAGAATAGGTTGAGAGGGTGAAGAAAACTTGGCAGACAATCATCAAAGGGAGGGCAAATGCAGAGGGTGCAACAAAGGGGTAGGTTGAGAGGGCAAGGCAAAGAAAAGAAGTCTGATGAAGTACATAAACAAGAGTAGCAAGGGCAAAATAAGGGCTCGGGCACTCAAGCTCATGGTCATATGTGTCACCTAAGGGTTCCTTCTACCATACATAATTGAAACTGTCATAACCAGACCATAATAGCCTAGTGGTATGAGTATCCTTTAGAAGAGCCCAAATGCTCTTATCCTCCTTCACATTATCACCCACATTGCCACATGCATGACTACAATTTTGGCTCTTATGATGAGTTGGGTATTTTTTATAAGGGTGGGGATATTCATGATGGAAGTGATCAAATTTGTCAATCCTCATGTTGACAATCAGGTAAATTCCTGCTAGACTTTGATCACTAGACTCAATTGCAGGCTGGCCTGCATTCCAACTAAGCCCTATAAAGTCATGACTATGACTCCTTTTTATTTTTTAGTTACCTGACCCCACCTAATGCCCTCAACTGATCAATTACACTCCTGTTGTCCTCTTTCACAGAACTTCTAATATCCATTCCTTCAAGTTCTGATTTGCTCACATGTTTTTAGCACCTCCAATACACCTCCACCCTGCTTCCTACATGGATACAAAAATGCAGACCTGTTATGTCAGTGACATATAGACATGTAGTCATCTATCCAAAACCTTTACATTTCTTTGTATATGTTCCACCTATCCTCTTTTGCAAACTTTTTTCATCCCCTTGAACTATTGGCAGAATATATAGTCTGCTATGAGTGTTTTAATGGCATGCTAAGCCCTTTCTTTAACCAATCATGGCCCCATGCCAT
Organism: Russula compacta; assembly: GCA_022376555.1. Classification (NCBI taxonomy): domain Eukaryota; kingdom Fungi; phylum Basidiomycota; class Agaricomycetes; order Russulales; family Russulaceae; genus Russula; species Russula compacta. The sequence continues at coordinate 124,727 of WTXH01000023.1, forward strand.
TGTTGAGTTATCTGTTCTCCAGAACCAGATGATGTACCTACACCCCAACCTCATACAAATGTATGAATGGGTACCCTTCAGGACAAAGACCATTTTAATCTAGATGATGTCTCTGGTAGCAATGACAGTGATTCCCCTACCCACCAGGGAAGAAAAATTCATATTAATAATCCTGACTGTCCCACACCCAGCAGCACTGGAGCTGACATTCATTATTTTTTCAACAGATCTGGAGATAAGACTGTTTGTAAGGAGTGCAAGTAAGTTTCTCAGACTCTTCAGTTTTCTAACTTAATGAAATACCCCATAGGAAGGTTAAAGACACAGACCCAGTTAATAAGCCATTGAACATCTGCTTTGTCTATTTGCTGAAAACATTGACTACTTCTCTCTGCCCCTATATTGAAAAGTACCATTGCAAGTCGTACTTAAGCTTGGCCATGGAAAGAGGATGGAAGGTTTAATTGCCAGCACTTCTATTGCAGTCACAGGGATCTAGTGAGGCTGCTGTATCATAGGCTGGACAGCCCAACAAGTTTAATGAATATATGTTCCACCAGTACCTAGTAAATTTTATTGTTGTGGATGATCAGGTACTTTCTTACTTCTATTTTAAGGAATGTACTATATTTACATCTTGTCATTATGGCCCCTAAGTCCCTCAATCTCATGGAATGTCATCAATTTAGACAACTTCTCCTTTTATAAAGCAATCTTAAGGAGACATTGATCCCTTATTAAATTAAGCTATGTGAGCTGATTATTCAAGCTTGGAGACAGTATTTTTAGGCCCTATGCACTGATATCACAATATGCCTTCTTATCTTACAAACCATATCTTATTTACTTGAGCCAGGCCATTGAAGGACATATTTCTTTTACAATGGATATATGGTCTGATCAAAATTACCATTCTTATCTTACACTAACTGCTCACTGGATTGCCAAGCTCAAGGGGACCACTGCTTTACACCTCAAAACAGGACTCATTGCATTTCACCATCTTCATTGGGGGCACAATGGCAAATTGATTGTGTAAATAGTCTTACACCTTGTTGATAGGTCTGGGATCACTGTTAAGGTGAATGCTTTTTCTATTATAACCTATGATCATGACATTTCTGACATTCTGCTCAAGGTTGGACACTTCACTCTCAATAATGCTGTAAACAACCAGACTTGTATGAAGTTGCTTGAATCATTTTTAGTGTCTTGTGAAATTTCTTTTGATGCAGAGGATTGTAGGATCATGTGTTATGGACATACTGTTGACCTTAGTTCTAGTTGTGTGATATGTACTGTTGACAGGGGTGGCTCTTCATCCAATGAAGAAGCCCTTGACCCCATTTCACTGGCCCATGTGGCAGTCTGAGCCATTCAAGGATCAGGTAAGCATTGAGATATAAGACCATCAAGTGTCACACTAGGATGTCATGTGTCTTAGTGTGAGGGTTCTGGTTCAGGTTTTGGACACCTTGTCCAAGTCTGGTTTCTGGTATTGATTAGGGTTCAGAGTTCTAACTCTTAGAACTCATACAGCTATGGCTTCTGAATGGCATGTAGCAGTGCCAGCTTTGAAGAAGTGATGTCTGAAGGTGCAACTATGTCTTGTATTGCACTTAGTTCATTGGTGATTCACAAAGCTTGTGAATGAAAGAGGTTCTGATGTCTGGTAGGAGCGGCTCCTTGGTGCTACAGGTGGTTGTAGTATGCAACTTGTATCACAGAGGTCGTAGTATGCAACTTGTTCATATAGATGACTAGAGTTCCTTTACTAGTGGCCTTTGGGTTCAGGTACTAGGTGGAAAAGGTGGTACCTTTCTGTTCTTAGTTTGTTCAGAGTTTCAAGTGAAGAGCAAATGCAGCTCTAAGTCAATTTAGCAGGCCTCAGAGTATGTTCTAAGGTGCAAGAGGATGGTTCTGATGGTTTTTAAGCTTGAGTTCATAAGGGATGAATTGTAAAGTCCTGTATTATACAAGAGACTAAGCTTAAGGCTTTGGTCTTGCTTTAGGGGGCTTTATAGGCCCTGTGGCTACTGTGCAGTAAGTACATATGACTAAGTAAAGAGCTGATGTGTCTCTAAGGCATCATACTAAGCATATATGACTACAAGGTAGTAAGCACATATGACAAAGTAAGTGATGATGTGTCTAGGTGGCATCCTACTAAGCCTATATGACTAAGAGGCTGGATGACATGTTTAAGTGGCATCATGAGGCTATGAGACTATGAAACATGGCAGCATCTTAGTCTGAAAGTATTAGTAACAAGCCAAGGCAACACAACATAAAGTGGAGGGCAGTGAAGTGTAATAGAGGTGTGGTAATGTATGGGGGTGGATGTAGAAGAGGCTCCCTGCCAGTCTGTGAGAAAGTGATTACTATATATGGTTAAAAATGATGTAAGCAAAAATAGTCCAGCAGTCCATAACAGCTAATGTGCATCTGAGAAGCTGTGGGAGGAGTTGGTTGTCTGAGGATAGTCCTCCTATGGCTCTTTTTGCCTCCTTGTTGGCTTTCTTGTTGCCTAGGATGCCTACATGACCTGCTAGCCATCTGAGCATGATTGGGTGTTTCATCCTTCTTCTGCATTTCCATATAATGTTAGCCTGCCATATTACAGTGATCCACCCCCACTTGCATCAACACTGTCACTTGCATCAATTGCACATAACACACTTCATTTAACATGGGATGGTATCACACATAGTTGAACCTCCCTAAGCTATCCACAACAGTCCACCACTGTACTTATGTAGGTAGATAAGTTGTTGTTTGCAAGATATTCCAGAATGTATGCAAGAAATCAGGCATTTTGCAATATATGAGTGCATGCTATGTGTAATTGAATTGTTTATGCCCCAATTACACAAAGGTCAACTTTATATTACCTTTTGTAATGCTTTACAAACAGTGATCTATTTACATCAGGGAGAAGTGTTGTGCCAGCAGGATGCCAGAGGAGAGCACAGTTTCATGTGCTTATCTTATCTTATCAACTACAAAATCTTAACATAGAGCAACTTGGAGAACTGATCACCAGTGAATGAGACCAAAATCAACCAAATCAATATCCAAAAAGGCAGCAGAAAGTGGAAGAGATGGGAATGAGGAAGTCCCATGAGGAGCATGAGTGCAGTGTAGCCCTCAGCTAACCAGGGCGATAAGACATCACTGAAGTTTACATAATCTATTATACCATTTTTGTGCTGATGCAAGTGATGGTGGGCCTATGATAACACCTCAAACAAGATTTTAATGTAGCAAGTCAACAACTGCATAGATGGACTGCATTTTTGTTGTAGATACAATTTAAGCACCACCAAAGATGTGGGTACTGTCTGATTTGATACAAGTGTTGTTTAAATTAACTGGGAGTCAACTTAAGTTTGCTGATGCAAGTGGGGATAGATCACTGTACTTCCCTAGCAATGCTATGAGTAGGGCCTCTCAGGTCCAAGCTGAATGTGCCAAGGGCTGCCTGATTGTCAACTCCTATAGTGGCAGGAACACTTGCCAATGTTTCAGTTTTGATCAGGTGGATTGCCAGTAGGATACTGATTAGCTCTGCCTCATGTACTGTGTGCTCACCTTTAGGTCCAAGGTGATAGTGAAGCATGTGGTCTGGTTTGCCTGCCTGCATTAGTGTTGCTGTGATGCCTACCTTACCTTCAATTGCTGAGCCATCTGAATATACTAGGATAGTTTCTTTTGCTGCTCTTGCCTCCTTTACTGACACTTCCTTTCTTGGCAGGATGCTAAGAATGAAGGGGGTCTTACCTATTTTTGCTGGGTTATGCAGCTTGGCTGAAACCTTTTCTATTTGTTTTAGATCATGAGGGAAGTTTTTAAAGAGGCTATGAAGCAGCAAGTGATGGTGCTTGGGTGGATGGCTATAACATTTCAAGACTGGCTTATAAAGGGGGTGATCCAGAGGTAAGGAAGCAAGATGCATTGCTGCATATAACCTCCACTTCTCTACTGTATGCCTCATGGGGGGTGAGTGTGCACAGGCATCCAGGGCATCTGTGGGAGAGGTGCATAGGGTGCCTGTGATGGCAATTGCCCCACTTCTCTGAATGCTTGTTAGTTTTACCATTACCTTTGCTGAGCCTGGGTCCCTCAGTCCTGGGTGGTTGCCTTGCAGTGGGCTACACCAGATATCTGCACCATATAGGATTCTGGGCATTGCTATGCCTATGTAAAGCTGCCTTGCATATTTTGGTATGATCCCCCAGGACAGCCTTATTACCCTGCTGATTTGCATCACCCATTGGGTGCCTTTCTCCACTGCATGATTGTGCTGCACCTTTCAGTCCAGGTGCTGGTCCACCATAATACCTAGATATTTGGTGTACTTGGACAGTTTGATGTCTATACCTGGGAATGTTAGTGTAGGCCAGATGCTCAGGTTGTTTCTGTGTGACATCAATCAGTGCTAGCTTTGATAGTTCTAGTAGGGAGTTGTGGGAGCTAGACCACTCACTGACTCTGCCTGCTCTTGTTACCATTTTTTTTTTCAATTCCATTATCATGCACCTCAGGGTGCAGAACCCTATGTAGCACTACTCTGTACAATCTATACTAGTAATTCCTTGCCATTTCCATGCTGTCTTATGCATAAATCTTTCTTAGCCTAGGCCATTTCATATAGTGTGAGAGAAGGGGGGTATTGAGTGCATCTGGTCATTGTCATCCCAGGAGATGAATGAAGGGCATGTAAATGTGGGACTTCAGAAACTGAGTTGTGGGTTGTGTTCTTCACTTCCATCATTGGTGTGAGATGCATTTGGTTTACCCTGTAAGGTCACCTGTATGTTGTCCAGCCCTTATCTGTTAGTGTTGCATGCATTGTCAAACAGGCATATGGGTCTGTCACTACTAGGGGATTCATGGTTCATGCAGGGGCAGTGGAATTTGTGGTTGCATTGGGGGGTGTTGGAGGTTGTGTTGTTATGGGGGTGTAGGGAGGGAGGGGTTATGTCATGTATATGAAGCAGTGGCTCATATGTATGAAGTTGGACAAAGGCAGTGTGGCCTCTGCATTTCCCAATAGTCTTTCCAATGTGAACTCTATTCCTTTCTTTTCCAATCTCCTCTCCAGTATCCATCTTTCATGTACATAGCCTAGACATTCAAGAAGGTAATGTTTGACCATTTCCATGCCAGCACCACATGATGAGCACCTCACACTGTCCACTTTGCTAATTTTCTTGAGGAACTTGTTAAGTGGGATGTGCACTATGAGGAGCTGTGTGACTAGGCTGGCTGACCTATGTGGTAGGTTAGCATTACTGATTGTTCTGAGGAAGTGAACAGAAGGGGTGCAGTTGTCTATTTTGAGCATGGCCTGTCCTCTGCTAGTGCTCCACCAGTCTTGTTTCCAGCATATGTTGAGTTCAGCACTTCACCTCTGTTTTGCTGCTGATGAGTTGGTGCTGAGTGTTTGCCTTAAGAGTTTTTGGAGCAGTGTGGGGTTGGAGGTGAGTCCTCCTGCTGCAAGCTTCACCTCTTCATCTGCTCTTTCATTTATGGGGATGCCTGAGTGTCCTGCTGTTGAGTGGAGCATTATCTGGTGCTTCTTGCACCCCTTTCATTTCTGGAAGAGGTTAGCTTGTCTGAGTACCTCCCTGGCAATGCTGTGTGTGGGACCTCTCAAGTCCAAGCTGAAAGCTTTCAGCACCACCTGGTTGTCTGTGCCAATGGTGATAGGTACTTGGCTCACCTTCTCCATCTTAACCATGTGTATTGCTAGTAGTATGCTGATTAGCTCTGCCTTGTGTACTGTGTGCTCACTGTCAGATCCTAATGTGAAATGCAGTATTCTGGTTGGCATTCCTCCCCTGGGCAGTACTGCTATGGCCTCTACCATGCCATCAGTTGATGACCTGTGTCACCAGCATAGACCGTGACTGTGATAACTGGACTTCAGCTACAAGTAGAATGTCCGCACTGCTTGCAGAGAGTGGAAAGCACACCACAAGTCTCCCCCTGGGGTGACTACAAGGTCACAAAAGCCTGTATACTCCTAGTCAAGGACTAGACAGGGACAGGACAAGAGACTCAACTTAGAGAGCCCTTGCCTGAGCACCTGATGCACTTATATACATGACAGACCCAAGGCCTAGGTCCTAGTCCAAATTAGTATGGTACAGTAATTGTACAGTAATCATAGTATAGTAAGCTGAGCAATCCACTCACCAAGCAGTAATTTAAAGATAGTGCACTTACTACAGCGCTGACTGATACCTCAGCAATACTAAAGGACTTCCCAAGCCCTTACTCATTGCATCTGACTAACCATTAGTCAAGCACAGTCATGATGCTTACTCAAGTGTCCTAGCTTCATCATCCTTCCTTGCAGGCATCCTACTAAGCATTGTCCATGCCATATCATGTGCGCCAGCCCAAACGGCATCATCGCGCTGCACTCCCAAATCCTGTTCTAAACATCCATGAGCCATGCTTACCTCCTCGTTATCTAACAATCAGCCCTCCAGAGTCTTGCCAGACTCTATCCTTGGGCTCCAATGCCTTGATCTGCCCTCAAGGGACTCACCAGCCCCAATCCTTGGGCTCTATTGACCCTCACAAGATGTCCTTGTGGTTCTCTAGCCTGCCAGCTAGCTGCACTGTGACAACCTATCTATGTAAAGCTTGATCTCTTCTTTGGCTTCATTTGCTTCATGAACTGAGGCTTCCTTGTTTGGGGGATGCTGATTGAGAAATGGATCTGTCCCCTTAGCATACATATTTCTCACAGTCCAGCTGAAGTCATCATCACCTCCCCCACCTTACTTTACACACCCTCTATTACACTCCTGCTGCCTCATTCCACTGTTGTGTTGTCTTGGCTCCTTACTAAAACACTTACACTAATATGCTGACAGTTTTCATGGCCCTACTGCTGCTGAAACACATCAATCACTGCCAGAAACTCTGCTTAAATACCTATGTATAAATACACTCTTATAACTGGACCAAAGCCTTAAGCTTGGTCTCTTGTGAATTATAGACATTCTCAGAGCAATCCTCCAAGTGATCCTAAGCTTAGAATCCCTCTTCCCTTTCCACTTGCACCCTAGAATGCACCCTAGGGTCTGCTAAGTGACTTAGTGACATGTTTCACTTAATCTACCATATATAGTAAACCAAGTCCCAATTGGGAACTCTCTGAACTCTGACACATACGTTAAGCACTCAGAAAGGTGTTGCCTTTCTTCACTTCAGACAGACAAAGGTCACTGAGTAACGGACTTCTCAGTGCTCTATAGAACTGCCCCTCTGCACTAGCAATCCAGTACCAAGGAGCAGCTCCTTCCATCCATGAGCTTAGTGGCATACCAACAAACTAAGTGCAATACAAGGTGTATCAGCACTCCAGACATCATTCTACTTCCCAGATGACCACCCCCTTTATCTGGGGTGGTTTAAGGGTATGGAACAAATTATCCACAAGTGTGGACTCCTGCTAGAGGCAGGCCTCCCTGTCAAGTGTGCCAGCTGCAAGTGTCCCAAAGGACAGGCCTGCTGCTGCTGCTTGCCACATCCTTTACAACCAGCCAGATTTCATATTGCAGAAGCCATTGCTCCAGGAGCACATTGAATCACATGGCCATCTGTGTGACTATTATCCTAAGTATCATTGCAAATTAAACTTCATTGAGCAATACTAGGGTGCAGCAAAGCTTCAATTCCACATTGCTAGCCATGCAAAGACCATGGAGGAGATGCAAAGGAAGACACCCAGGTGTTCTGATGACATCCCTCTTGAACAAATTTGAAGGTGCGTTGCCACTCCTTTTATTTATTTATTCCAGGACTGTACACTCTTTGCAGATTTGCAAACCAGTCTGCATGCTTTATTTCCACCTATCATCAAGGTTTATCTGGTGCCCAACCAACATGGGCCAACAAGAAGTATCATGGCCATTGTATTCTCCCACCAGATATGATCATCCTTGTCAAGGAAATGATTCCAGACTAGTATACTGTGTAGTTACATGTACATACATATGTGTGTTTCCAATTCCACCACTCCATCTACTCTGTCACTGGGACTACAACCTGCACCCACACCCCCACACCCACACCTGAACATTTGGCTGCTTTACATGTCCTAACCCTAGGGTTAGGAAGCTTAGATAAACTGTGCTAGAACTAGATGACTTCTACCTTATTGTCATGGTGGACTATTGGGACACTTACGCTTACTAATCTTCTTGCCTTATACATACATATTTCCCACAGTCCAGCTGGAGTCGTCACCACTTCCCCCTCCTTACCTTACACTACTGCTATTACACTCTTGCCGATCCCTTCTGCTGTTGTGTTGCCTCGGCTTGTTACTAAACTACTTACACTAATCTGCCGACAGTTTTTGTGGCCTTACTGCCGCTGAAACATGTCAGGTGCTGCCGAAGACTCCGCCTAAATAGTTGTGTATAAATATGCTCATAGAAGGGGACCAAAGCCTTAAGCTTGGTCTCTTGTGAATCCTAGACATTCTTAGAGCAACCCTCTAAGTGATCCAAAGCTTCCCAGCCCCTTTCCCCTCCCCCTTGCGCCCTAGAATGTACCCTAGGGTCTGCTAAGTGACTTAGTGACGTGTTTCACTTAATCTACCATATATAGTAAACCAAGTCCCGATTGGGAACTCTTCGAACTCCGACACATACATTAAGCGCTCAGAAAGGTGTTGCCTTTCTTTGCTCCAGACAAGATGAAGGTCACTGAGTAACGGACTTCTCAGTGCTCTATAAAATCACCCTATCTGCATCAGAACACCCAGCAGGAAGGAGCAGCTCCTTCCATTCACGATCTTAGTGGCATACCAATGAACTAAGTGCAATACAAGGCATCTCAGCACTTCAGACATCCCTTCCTTTGGATACACATCTTAAGTATCCAAATCGACTCCTTCACATCTAGATCCCTTTCCTCCTTCAAGAGATAGGGAACGACAGCAGCCAGCACCACCACTACCCACAGCCATTCTAACAAGGCGTTAGAACTCCACAGAAGACAACCAAGATGACAGTCACCGATGCAGATATCATCCTACATATACAACAGAAGGACAGAGATAGGCCAGATGTCTTACCCCTCATACGAAGAGAATGAACAGCCAAGGAGGCTGCCAGACAGAAACATCGACAGAACCGCCATGCTCAGTCCAGCGTGACACTTATGGTTGTGGTGCTAATCATGAAGATGATTGACCCTGTCATAGACTCAATTGTTGACTAGGGGTCCTCTGATGTAGGATAATGCAAGGGTGGCCCTCTTGTATGGGACTTGCATTGATTCAATGTCTTTGTTGAGCAATTTGTATAGTTTAAATTCCCTTATGAACTTGTCACTTTGGCTATGGCTCCCATAAACACTTCTGGAGGAGTACCATCCCATTTGCCATTTACTGGGCCTGGAGGTGAAGCTGCTTGTGCTCCTGCTTGTTGTGGACCTGAGGGAGGTCCTCCTGCAGGCAGTTGAGGCTGCTGGGGTTGTTATGGTGGTTATACATTTGCCATAAAGACTTGTATGGGTTGCTGAGGCAGTAACAGGTGTTGCTGTTGGTCTGCAGGTATTACTTGGATTAGTGGTCTGGCATGAAGGGCTAGGAGGTTTATTTGTTTGCCTAGTTGCTTTACATCTGCTGGTAGTGGTGGTTCTTGCTCTGATGGCTGTGGAGCTTCAAGTTGTATATGATGTTGGGGTGTTACTTTGTGCTATGTAGGTGGATCAGCTTCTTCTGGTGTATGAGGTCAATGTTTGGAATGATGGTTTGATCCTTCTTCTTCTTCTTCATCATCATCATCATCATCTGAGTTGTCTCCTGTGTGTTGTGAGACTCTTTGCAAATGTACATCAGTAGTTCTGGGGGTCTGTGTTCTTTCAACTTGGAGGTCTGCAAGTTCTTCTCTTGTGGTAACTGCTAGGGTTGGTGTGATATGAGAGGTTGATAGTCCAGGTGATAGGGATCGTCTATTGGTGGGTAGCCTGTTGTTCCTGCTGCTCTGTAGTCAATTCTGTCTTGGTCATATGCCCAATAAAGGTTGTCTGCATCTCTGGTAAGGGTATACCAGTGTCCTTGAATAAATTCAACTGGTATTCTTCAGATTGCACTGGTGTGTTCACGTGGAGGTCAAGGTTGTATCCTCTGTTTGGTTCTTAGACAATCCAATGAATGTTTTGTCTGGTGATGTATGGTGGGGAGGTTTGGTTCTGATCTTTGTTTGATGAGGACTCTTGTACTTCCTGGGAAGGCTTTAGGATGGACACAAGGTTCTCTTCTGAATTTGTCTGTGGTGGTAGATAACATAGGTAGTAATAGGTGTTGGTTCTACTGTTGTATACCTTGGACAGTAGAATGTGTGTATTATGTGCAGGGATCAGGTTGTTCAAGTGTATAGCCACCTTGGCTTCTGGTAAGCTTAGTCTGATGTCACACTAGGACATCATGTGTCTTAGTGTGAGGGTTCTGGTTTAGGTTTTGGACACCTTGTCCAAGTCTGGTTTCTGGTATAGATCAGGGTTCAGAGTTCTAACTCTTAGAACTTATATGGCTGTGGCTTCTGAATGGTGTGTAGTGGCACTGGCTTTGAAGAAGTGTATTGTCTAGTTGCTGTCTAGGAAGTGATATCTGGAGGTGCAACTATGTCTTGTATTGCACTGAGTTCATTGGTGAATCATGAAGCTTGTGAATGGAAGGGGTTCTGATGTCTGGTAGGAGGGCCTCCTTGATGCTACAGGTTGTCATAGTATGCAACATGTATTACAGAGGTTGTAGTATGCACCTTGTTCATATAGATGACTAGAGTTCCTTTACTAGTGGCCTTTAGGTTCAGGTACTGGGTGGGAAAGGCAGCACGTTTCTGTTCCAAGTTCATTCACAGTTTTAAGTGAAGAGCAAATGCAGCTCTAAGTCAATTTAGCAGGCCTCAGAGTATGTTCTAAGGTGCAAGAGGATGGTTCTGATGGTTCTTAAGCTTAAGTTCACAAGAGATGAATTGTAAAGTCCTGTATTATACAAGAGACTAAGCTTAAGGCTTTGGTCTTGCTTTAGGGGGCTTTATAGGCCCTGTGGCTACTGTGCAGTAAGTACATATGACTAAGTAAAGAGCTGATGTGTCTCTAAGGCATCATACTAAGCATATATGACTACAAGATAGTAAGCATGTATGACTAAGTAAGTGATGATGCATTCAGATGGCATCCTACTAAGCCTATATGACTAAGAGGCTAGATGACACATTTAAGCAGCATCATGAGGCTGTGAGACTATGAAACACAGCAGCATATTAGTCTGAAAATATTAGTAACAAGCTGAGGCAACATGGCATAACATGAAGGGCAGTGAAACATAATAGAGGTGTGGTAATGTATGGGGATGGATGTGGAAGAGGCTCCCTGCCAGTCCATGAGAAAGCAATTACTATATATAGTTAAAAATGAGGTAAGCAGAAATAGTCCAGCAGTCCATAACATCAAGCATGGCAATGCCAGAGGCTGGTTCACATAAGGGCCTGAGATCATTAAAGTTGCACATTGGCAGCTCTTGCAAGATGTCCAAAACTGATGGGACTTAGTAGTATATCACATGCTTAATAGACTTTGTGAGATGCACCCAGTAAGTTTTCACTTTCCATTAAATTTCACTTAACAGGCCATCAACTACTTCCTTGCTCTTCCCAACAATAATGATATTGCAAAGTACAACATTTCAGATCAGAAGTGGGCTGCAAAGTAGGATATTGAGCTTATCTTGAGTGTCAGTCATGATGTTGGCAATAAAACCTTAACTGACACTTTGATCATACAAACAGGTTCTGCACATTGTGCAGCAGATGATGTCCAGTGAGAGTGTGCCATTGCCCATGCCCTCTCATATGCCTTCTTCTGATGTTCCTGCCATGCCAGATGATGCTGGCCCTGAGTGCATTGATCCTGCAACCTTATCTGGAATGGGAAGCATCACATACAATTGGAAACATGGCTATAACCTGGAATAGGAATCCAGGGCCAACTTCAATAAATGGCTTACACACAAGCAAGCCATGATTGGAGTTGAGATCTGATTATCTAAGACCTGAAGATCCAAAGGACAACAAGTCTATTCAACATGCAAGACATTCCATTGCACATGTAATGCAACCAGTGGGAAAACATCATATGTGAAAAGGATGTAGCATGAAAGAAGGATTGACAGTAAGCAAATTGAGGGGGGGCACCCCTGAATTGTCCAGATCAAGACATATCCTTACACCAACACTGTATTGGGCAAATACATCCCCAATCACATCCACCCCACTGGTAAGGATAACCTAAAATATATCCAGATCTAGGCTTCCCATACAGGAGTTGATAAAGGACTGGGTGTGCTATGGGGTGACTGATAAGGAGATTGTGAGTGATCCCCTCTTCAATCTAGACTGATCTAACTGATAATATTCAGAAACACAAAATACATGGATGGTTCAGTGAAGATGAACACAACCACTATATTACAGTAGACCAGATCTGCAGAATCAGAAAGGAGATCCTCAGGGCAGACATCTAACTCAATCCAAATGATGCACACTTGATGCAGATCTGGGTCAACAGACTTGAATCACAGGGTGATCTCATCTATTACAAGGACAAGCAAGATCTTCCCTCCAAGGGATCAGATCTCACTGGTGACTTATTTATACTCTGTATTTGAACAAGATTTTAAAAGGACACATATCAGCCCCTTTGGTAACAGATTCCTTGGCATCAACACAACCCATAATGTCACACAATATAAGGGGATTCTATTATTTACATTAATGGCATGGGATAATTGGGGCCATGGTGTGTACTGTACTTATCAAATTTGTATCATTTTAATTAAAAGAATCAATCTGTAAAAGGTGTCCTAGTCATGTGGATGCTGTCATCCAATGGCATGCAAGCAACAATCCAAATTTTTTTAAATCTTATCAAGGCACAGAGCCCTGACATTACACCCTCTATTTACATGACAGATTGTGATCAAGTGCAAGTGAATGCAATTCACACAACATTCCCTGAGTGATGGGTATTCTATTGCTGGTGGCATGTGCTTCAGGCAATCCAGACTCATTTTAATATGAAGGAATTTCCAGTTCTTTGGACACTTATCTAAAAGTGGGTTTGTATAACCAATGACAACAAATTCAATGCTTGTTGGACTCAGATCCAGGAGGATACTGAGGTTCCTAAGAGTGTTGCTGAGTATATTGCCCAGGAATGGCTTCCTCATAAAAACATGTGGTCTGTAACATCAGACCAAAATCACACTATATTTGAAGAGGGTGATACCAATATGCTACTGGAATCATATGTTATTACCCATTTAAAATAACTAATAACCTATCAGATATCACCATGTGCTGAAAAGCATATGGCTGGAAGGGAAAAGAAATCAGTGTGTGGATCATCTGATCCACACACAGATAATGGAATTCCTCCCATGCATTGAGATCCACCATAAGTGGCAAATGTTGGGGATGGAGGGCTTGGACTTATCTGAGAAGCACTGCCAAAAAATTCTGGCATGGGCCCCTAAGACACCTATTGCTAAAATCCAAAAGATCAATAATTTGCACTTTGAAGTGCAATCATCAGATCCAGATAAGTATTATCAAATTAATTTGGTCACTACAACTTGCAATTGTAGTGACTTCCCTCATATACACCTCTGCAAGCATGTGGCAGTGGTCAAGCACTTTTTTGGGGGAGCTGATCTTGGACCCCCATCACCTGGCAATGTGGGCATGCACATAATGTGTGCAACACTGGACTCACCAGTCCAGAAGGATGGTAGTGGTGGCAGCACAGATGACAGCACTGCAGCTTCCATTGTTTTGGCAGCCAATGATATAATTAATTTATCTCAAAGGCTTTTGGAGATGGTTATGAAAGCACCAAGCAACCCAGATCTTGCAAAATCTATCAAGAAGATCCACTCTCAGCTCCAGGAACTTGTATTCTTGGCAATGGCAGCTGGGAATAGTTCCTCCTTTCCAGAAAAAGAAACTAATATTGGCCCAAACCAGTGCACTTGGCTGGAGACAGCTGCATGGATGGGGGTAAATAGAGTTAGCAGGCACAGTAAAGTTGACAGCATGCTTACAGCCCAGCACATTGGCAAGCCCAACTGTAAGTGTGCCACCAATGATGACCCATATGGGGCTGGAGAACAATCCAGGAAATGTGCAAAGCCTGATGCATGCTCTACTGCCACCAACATTCAAGAGCACACACACATAGCAGACAGACAGGCCATCAAAGTAGAACCCCTGCCCACATCACTTCCCCCACCCACATTGCTTCCCCCATCTGTGTCACCTCCCATGCCCAGCCCATACATGCCCACTTGGATGTACCCCTATCATCCCTATCTATGCCAGCTGACTTATTCCCATTCTCCACATTATCTGACTTACTCATCTCCACCACAAACGTAGCTTAGATAATTTAAATAAGATAAAATATTATATTATTTGAATGTGAGACTGTTACATAAACTACTTGTGAGCATGTGCCTTTGCTGTGTTCTGCAAACATGTCCTTTGGTTGCAACTAAGATGCAGAGCTCAATTGGTCATGTGAAAGTCATGGGGTTGGTTGTGAAATTAGGCCAACTATTATAGACTGCCAGACTATTTTTGCTTACATTATTTTTAACTATATATAGTAATTGCTTTCTCACAGACTGGCAGGGAGCCACCTTCACATCCATCCCCATACATTACCATACCTCTATTAGGCTCCACTGCCCTCCACTTTATGTCATGTTGCCTCAGCTTATTACTAATACCTTCAGACTAATATGCTGCTGCATTTTGTAGTCTCACAGCCTCATTATGCCACTTAAATGCATTATATAGCCTCTTAGTCATGCATGCTTAGTATAATGCCTCAGGGATGCATTAGCTCTCTACTTAGTTATATGTACTTACTGTACAGTAGCCACAGGGCCTATAAAGGCCCCCCAAAGTGAGACCAGAAAAGGCTAAGGCTTAGTCTCTTATATAATACAGGACTTCTAGTTCATCCCTTGTGAACTCAAAGCTCAAAGAACCATCAGAACAATCCTCTTGCACCTTAGAACATACCCTAAGGCCTGCTAAATCAACTTTGAGCTGCATTTGCTCTTCACTTGAAACTCTGAATGAACTCAGACAGAAAGATGCCATCTTTCCCACCCAATACCCAAACCTGGAGGCCACTAGTAAAGGAACTCTAGTCATCTATTGTATATGAACAAGTTGCATACTATGACCTCTGTAATATGCATCACATACTATAGCCAACTGTAGCACCAAGGAGCTGCTCCTACCAGACATCAGAACCCCTTCTGTTCATAAGCTTTGTTAATACCAATGAACTAAGTGTGATACAAGACATAGTCACCACCTCCAGACATCACTTCCTAGACATCTAGATGATACACTTCTTAAAGCCAATGCTGCTACATGCCATTTAGAAGCCATAGCCATACAAGTTCTAAGAGTTGGAACTTCAAACCCCAACATAAATTAGAAACAAGACTCAGAAAAGGTGTCTAAACCAGAACCAGAACCCTCACACTAAGACACATGATGTCAGCTTTTGAATTTTAGCATGTGATTCCCATAGGTGTGATATACCAACACCTTGGCTTCAGACCAACACTTTGGCTTAACCATTTGATAGAAACTTAAAGTAAAATAATTATAGAAAATATCTACTAAAAAAATTTGATTTGTGGAAAAGCAATTTGTGGCTAATGCAAAGGGAGGGATGCATTTCCCAACACCTAATCCATCCCTATCAACCCTCCATTCACCCCATCAATGACAACCCTGCCCCATTTCCATTGTGCGTGCCTTGAGAAATGCCAACTGGACTGAGTGCCCACCCTGGTAAACCTAGTCTTAATTTAGGCAATGTCAGGGACAAAGCATGTGCCATTGTGGAGGAGCAAGCACCTGCAGAGCATCCATGCAATGTGCCCCCCAACAGTTCCCAGACTCCTGCTACTTTAGCAAAGAAGGGGAGTTTTAATTATGACTGGGAGAAGGGCAGTTTCCTAGATGGGCCAACATTGCTGAATTTGATATGTGGCACCAGACAGAGGATTCACAATGATCCCTATGCTGGGGGGGATCTGGTAAGTGCATGAAGCCCAATGTGCTCTCCACCATAGCAAATGCACATGCACATGCACACATTTCTGCCACCCCAGGCCCCCCCTCTGCCACTGTGCCCCCATCCACTACTGCTCCCTACTTTGCATTTGGGTCCATGCCTCTGTCCCAGCCATAGAATTAGATTCATTTCTTTGAAAGTATTTTTTTTGTACTTTATGATACTATGAAGAAATGAGTTGGTGAAATAAATGAAAGTGGCAGAGTTAAAATTGCACTCATAAATGGCTTATCAAATTAAGTTCATTATACTTTTTTTTGAGAAATAATCACTTATCAAGTGGATAGTATAGAAGGTGCCACACTCTAAGGCCAAACTGCAGGGCTTTCACATAAGCATGACATTAAGTAATTGCGTGCTGAAAGTAAGCAACTCATGATGTCCTAGTGTGACATTATAGACAAGCATCAGTAGATTATATTGTAAAGCAAGTGCTACATGGGGTTCTGTACCCTAAGACACATGGTAATGGATAAAAATAAAAATAAAACCTCTCCCTAATGCCACCCCACTCCCCAACCAATCACTACCACTCATCATAAAAATCATGGTCATCCAATGGGGTGGCCACCTAGACCCCTAGCTGAAGCAGCAGATTCAGGCCAGGGGTAGCTCTCCTAGATTCTGAAGCCACTGAAAATTTCATAAACCTAAGCTATGCAAAATAGCTCCAACTACCAATCAAATGACTTCTACAACCATGACCCTTATTTAATATGGATGGCACACAAAACAAAAGCAGAGCCCTACAATACTACACAGATCTATATCTGCAAACAGGAAGTCAACAAACAAATTTCTGATGCTTCCTCACAGAATTGGGCAAACATAAAGCTATTCTAAGCTACCCTTGGTTTGTGGCCACTTAAGCAAAAATTAATTGGGGAAGAGGATGGATTGACATTTTCCACTTATCCATCATCCTATCATCCCCAAATATAGCAAAGGCCACATATGTGCCAAGAAGCTGAAATGTTCCATAGCCACTAAAAAAGAGAACAGAACCATACTACATTAGTAGGGCCACCATAGGAACTATTGCTGAACCTATGAACACAACCATACCTAAAGAATACAAGAAGCATAGCAAAGTCTTCAGCAAAGCAGAATCTTAAAGACTACCCAAGTTTACCATGTGGGACCATGCAATTGAACTCATGCCTGATGCATCAGCAACCCTGCCTGGGCATCTACTACCCCTTACCTAAGAAGAAAAGAAGGAAATACACAAGTTTATCCAAAAACACTTGAAATGGGGAACTATCTGAGTCTTGAAATCCCTATATGTAGCAAACTTCTTCTTTGTAAAGAAAAAAGATAGGAAACTGCAACCCATTCAAGACTACTGACTCTTAATGTCACGTGGCGGCTTGCATGAGGGCAAGAGAACTGCTAATGACATGTGAAGATCGCGTTTGACCTCTAGGTGTGGTAGGCCTGTCTAGGCC
This sequence comes from Russula compacta, assembly GCA_022376555.1. Classification (NCBI taxonomy): domain Eukaryota; kingdom Fungi; phylum Basidiomycota; class Agaricomycetes; order Russulales; family Russulaceae; genus Russula; species Russula compacta. The sequence goes on from WTXH01000023.1 coordinate 142,372, forward strand.
TAGAGATTAGTGATATGGGTCAGACCTTATAGTCAGCTAGTATGTCAGCATCCTTGTATCTCTGTCAGCATAACAGTAAGCTGAGTAGCCTAAATAAGGCTGTAGTCAGCAGTAGTTAGTCATGTACTCTTTAGTATTTGTACATGAGTGCATGCAGAGACTTGACTCTAAGTTGAGTCTCCTGTCAATTGGAGTAGTGACTTGTGTCTATCATCTCTAGGAGCAGCTGTGGCTTGTTCCACTCTTCTTGGTGTCTTTTGTGTTCTACTTTGTGTGACTTGGCTACCAGGCAGACCTGAAGTGGCCTCTGATTCCAGTACAATCAATGAGTCACTTGGAAGTGAGCAAAGCTATTATCTACCAGCTGTAGTAGAGGCATCTGCTAAGTCCTCTTCTGAAACCAATCAGTAAACTACCAGTACTGACGAGGTCTAAGGTGTCACTGCTGTTGCCAGTGACACTTAAACAAATGGACAAAATGGAATAGAAATGTGTCACCACTCTCCAAGTTATTGATTGCCTTGGTGGATGTACTCTCTTCACTAAGTTCAACATTAGATGGGGATATAACAATATCTAGATCAAAGAGGGCAATGAGTGGAAAGCAGCATTCCTAACCCAAGAAGGACTGCTCAAACCAACAGTAATGTTCTTTAGCCTGACTAATTCACCCACCACCTTTCAAATGATGATGAACACCATCTTCCAGAAGGAGGTAGGGGAGAGATGGCTGTTAGTGTATATGGATGACTTGGCAATCTACTCAGTCAAGCACCCACATGAAATGGAAAAGGAGCACCTATGCCAACACCAAGAATATATGCATTGCATCCTGGACAAGCTCCAACAACATGATCTCTACCTAAAATCAGAGAAATGTGAGTTTGAATGGGATGAAATCAAATACCTAGGTGTCATTGTTGGAAAGGGCAGACTACAAATGCACCCAAAGAAGCTCCAAGGAATAGCTGACTGGTCACCACCAAAAACCCTAACCTAAGTGTAAAGCTTCCTTGGGTTCACTGGATACAATTGATACTTTATCCCAAACTACTCAAAGATAGCATGACCATTGCTAGACCTAACTAAGAAGGCAACTGTCTGGCACTGGGGAGAACCACAACAAAAGGTGTTTGAAGAACTAAAAACTAGAATGTGTAGTAGCCCCATCCTAGCTTAACCTAACCTGGATAAACAATTTGTCCTTCAAGTCAATGCATTGGCCTACAGTGTAAGCATCATACTCTCGCAGGAGGGAGAACACACCACACCAACTCTTGCCAAATGCTTCAAACCAATTCTCTACCCTGTAGCATACTATTTAGCAACATTCACACCTACAAAGAGAAATTAGAATATCTATGAGAGGGAGCTGCTAGCCATCATAAAATTCTTGGCACACTGAAGACAATACCTAGGATGGACAAAAACACCCTTTCTTATTTGAACAGGCCACACTGACCTTCAATATTGGAAATCTCCAAGAAACCTCAACCTTCACACTGCTAGGTGGCATGTTGATCTACAGAAATACAATTTCATACTTGAATACATCCCAGGAAAGACAAACACTGCAGCAGATGCATTGTCATGACCACCTGGCAAAGACCAAGGAGGGAACAACAACAAGGATGTTATAATCTTCTCTCTGCATCAGATCCACATAACCAAGACCATCCAAGGGAGAACTATAGTATCAAATGTCAAGGAGGTCAGAAGGGCAATCATCAGGCAAGTACAGTGCCTCAAAAAACTGATTAAATGTTTTGTACTTTTGCAATGTTTAGGCTATATCTCAATAACTAGCAAGTGTGACATTATGTATCTGGGCTTGTTTAAAAGCCCTAAATCATAGCTTTCCAAGTGTATACATATGTGGGAATAGCATAATTTTGTAAGAAGTTATAAGCAAATATTTTTGGTATACCTATTTGATCAGTTTTTTGGCACATATATCTCATAATAATGTTTCAAAAATGGAAACCCCAAATGTTGTCCCAATGGGCTGAAATTAAGCATAAACATCATGTGACCTATATTAAACTCAAATCAGGTGCAAATAGCACCAAACAGCTTCTTCTTCCTCACCACCAACATTATGAAAACTCTTTCTCCTCCTCAAGTCCAATATGTCATCTCTCTCCTTCAGGCTGGCCACCCACATCAAAAAATAGCCAGTTCAGTATCTGTAAGCCCTAGGACAATAACCAACATTTGCAAAAGATATCTTCCAGACCTTCCAAAGTCCTCTGGAGGTCATCCTACCAAGCTTTCCCCTTATGACATTCACTATGCAACTCATCTTCTTGGGTCTGGAGAAGCAGAAACAGCTCCCCAAGTTGCCAGAAGGCTTGAGGAGATCAAGGGCACCACTATCTCCAACCAGACAATCCAAAATGTCTTTAAAAAAGAAGGCCTGAAGGCAGTTGGAAAGAAGAAGTGACCCTATCTCAAGCCTGGTCATCATAAAGCAAGAATGGACTTTGCTGAAAAGGATCAATACTGGACAGTGGAGGACTGGAAAAGGGTCATTTGGCCAGATGAGACCAAAATCAATTGATTTGGCTCTGATAGGAAGAAGTGGGCATGGAAGAGACCAGGGGAACAGCTCAATGATTGACTTATTGAGCCAACACTCAAGCATGAAGGAGGATCCTTGATGATGTGGGGCTGCATGTCTTGGGATGGAGTTGGCTATGCTGCCAAGATTGATGGGAGGATGGATTCTGACCTTTATTGCAGCATTTTAGAGGATGAACTCCTAGACTCTATCAAGTATTTCAAGAAGAAGTGCAAAGATATCCTCTTTTAGCAAGATAATGACCCAAACACAAAAGCAAAAAAGCAACATCCTGGTTTAAAGACCACAAGATTCAGGTTATGGACTGGCCAGCTCAATCCCCAGATCTCAATCCTATTGAGCATCTTTGGGTTCACCTCAAAAGACAGCTTGCAGCATACCCAACCCCTCTAGTGGGATCAATGAACTATGGGAGCATACACAAAGAGAGTGGGAAGCCATTGACACTGCTGTGGTTCAGACTTTGATAGAGAGCATGCCTAGAAGGGTGGAAGAGGTGATTAGAGCAAAGGGAGGAAACACAGACTACTAATTTTTATCATATACCCCATTTAGATACCACTGCACATAAACTGATCAAATGGGTATACCAAAAATATTTGCTAATAACTTCTTACAAAATTATGCTATTACCATATATGGTAGACTCAGGGCTTTTAAACAAGCCCAAATACATAATCTCACACTTGCTAGTTATTGAGATATAGCCTAAACATTGCAAAAGTACAAAACATTTGATCAGTTTTTTGAGGCACTGTGTGTGATGTACCAATGGCAGGACACTTAGGAAGAGACAAAACTCTCAGAAAGGTCTAACAACATGGATTGCAGAGTACATCAAGGGATACACCCTATGCCAATAAGTGAAGATTATAACCCATCAAAAATGCACCCCTTTGTACCACATCACCACCAAGGAAGAAACACCACCCTTTTAAACAGTAGCCATGGATCTAATCACTAGCCTACCATCAAGAAAAGGACTTGATGTGATCCTCACTATAGTAGACCATGACTGCTCTAGGGCAGCACTATTCCTGCCATGCTCAACTTTAATAATTGAGATAGGGATTGCTCAATTATACTTCACCCACATCTACCCATGATGCAGCCTGCCTAAGAAGATCATTAGCAATTGAGACCTAAGATTCACATTGCACTTTTGGCAAAGCACTCACAAGGTGGTTAGGGATCCACCAAAACCTATCTACAGCATTCTATCCTCTAACCAATGGCCTATCTGAATAAGAGAATCTATGGGTCAAACAATATCTTAGGCTAGTGATAGGAGGACAGCCTGAAGATTGGACTGAGTGGTTATTAGTAGCAACAGCAGTATACAATAACTGGAGAAACAGCACAACCAGACTATTGCCTAATCAAATACTTTTAGGGTATGAACCAATCCTACACCCTAGGGGTGGACAAAGGACCAACAACAAGGCAACTGAAACAAGGGTGGAAAGATGAAGAATCCCAGAAAGTAAGTTATTGAAGCCATTAACAAAAAGGCTGATGAAATACCATTGGCAAAATACAAACCTAGAGACCAAGTATGGCTAGAGGCAACCTACCTGAAACTCCCCTATTAAAGGTCCAAGCTAAACCCAAAACAATATGGCCCCTTCAAAATACTCAAAACAGTATCCCTAGTAGCATTTAAATTGGACATTTCAGTCTCATGGCAGATCCACCCTGTATTCCACACATCCCTTCTATCCCTATATCATGAAATGATAACACATGGCCCAAACTTCTCCCAACCACCTCCTCACCTAATAGCAGACAAAGAACAATACAAGGTAGAACAGATAAGGAGCCACCAACATCATGGTCAGTCTAGAAAGTTCCAATATCTCATAAAGTTGCAGAGGTATCTAAAAAGTGATAACACCTGGGAACTAGCTGACCAAGTGCACACACCAGACCTCCTGAAAGAATATCATAAACACCAGCCCTTAGAAAGCATGAAAGGGAAGCAGAAACCCCTGGCTCTAACAACATCCAATGCTACCTTACTCTGTCTCATCATAGCCCACTCCAGCAAAACATGTCCTTGACAGCACTGCTTCCAGTCCCCCCTCTGGTCAACCAGTGACCCCTGGGCCACCTTGAGACAGATGAGGAGGCCAACCTCACAGGACCTGGAATGATAGGCCCAGTCCCCACTCACACTATCTCCATCCCTGGCCCTATGCATAACCTTAAGGCCAATGCCCACTAGGATAGGCCCCTCTCCCCCAACATAGTCAAGGCCATTGTTGAGGAAAATGAACACCTCATGCCCAACTAGCTCTGTGCCCTCATTAAGAGACTCCTTGCCACCATCCAGGAGAAGGAGCAGGCCTATCACCAGGGGGAGAGCTGACTCAAGGGCCAGCTCAATTAGGCCAACAAGAAGCATCTTGAGCTTAAGGCACAGCTTATTGTCCTTTTCAGGAAGGTTGGCACCATGGGAATTTATGGAGTCAATACATTTTGTAGATTTTAACTGAATGTTGTGCCTCAACCACTCACCAGAATTTCACAAATAGCATACCATCCAGCTCAGAAAACCCTCAAGATTCTGTTCCAGGGTGACCAAAGCCCCAAAAAAGATATTCTAAAATTTTGGGATTTTGGGATTCTGGAATTCTGGTCACAGTGAGTTTTTCCATTTTCCCCCACCATTTGATGCTTGATTTCATATTATAGACATGCCCCAAGGGTGTCAGACCTTGCCTAAGATTCAATGGACTGTGGTATGACTGTTAAGATTCCTGGATTATGAGCAAATTGGGATGGGTGTTGACCTGTCCATTCAGATGGTTAAGCACATCCTCTCCCATTACCGTGACTATGGTACTATCCCAAACCCAGGGAGTGACGTTGTTGAGAAGGAACGGAAGGGTGGCCAACATCTTTGTGATGTTCACCTTGAGGTAAGGTATCTCTCTGCTTATCTGTCTTCAGAACTGATGTATGCATCGGTGCATCATGCTGATGTCACTGTAGTTTTTACTGGGAACCATTGAGAAGGCACATGATCTCTACCTTGATGAATTATGGGAAATGTTGGTGCTAGTCTCTAGGCACACATTCTCAACAGCTACTATCTGGCACACACTTCGTAAAGTTGGTTTTACAATGAAGAAGGTAAGCAATATTCTCTATCAGTTTGTTGTGCTTTGAATCACTGATTTTATTCACTATAGATTACTCAGGTTGCTGCAGAATGCTCCATAGAGAAGCATGCTAACTATGTTGCTCAGATCTCACAGTATCAACCAGAGCAGCTTGTTTTCATTGATGAGAGTTCCATTGATCATCGTACAACATATTGGGCCATGCCTGGTCAATCCGAGGCACCAAAGCACAACGTAAGGCCTTCTTTGTCTGTGGTTGATGGTGAGTTCTTTGACAGATAATTGATAATGTCCTTTGATTTATGACTAATGACAATATAGCTTTTCAGTTCTACCAGGACTCTCACTCGATGGTATTCTCCACTGTGACATTGTTGAGGGATCTTTTTGTACCAAATTGTTTAAGAGCTTTATCAAAGGTTTACTTGAACAGATGCAACCATTCCCTGCACAAAACTCAGTGATCGTCTTGGACAACTGCCAGATTCACAAGCATCCAGACATACAGGAAATGATTGAAGAGAGGTATGTTTTATTCTTTTGTTTGTCATCACTCAGGTGTCCATTGACATACATTCATAGGGGAATGCGATATGAATTTTTACCACCCTATTCACCTGACTTCAACCCAATTGAGCTGGTGTTCTCAGCCATGAAGTGCCACCTCCATTGCAATGGTTCATATGCCCACTTGGCTATGATTGATCTTTCTGACAAAGATATATATTTGACACTTGTCTTTGCCTTGTATGCAATTCACCCTCAAGATATCTGGGGCTGGTTCAAACACTGTGGTTATTTGTAGTCTACTGTACATGATTGTTGCTCAGTCAAATAAGTACATGTTGTTCCACTAGTTGATCACTGCACATGAAGCTAAGGGTCCTGACCTGTACCTGCACCCACATCCACACCTGCAATGGGTTATATCAATTGGAATGCACTGGTCCACTCTACCCGAGAGCAATGCACTAACAAAACTTCTGCTGGGCTAGGGTCTGTTTCTATCATCTTTCATCCCTGGTCTGGTCTGGTCTCCTCCCATCCATGTTGCAGCACCCATGCAAAAGGGCCAATGCCTGCATGCCACTGTGTTCCTATACCTGACTGTGCCTGGCCATAATGCTGTGCCCACACCTGCCTCCCTGCCTGCCCATGGATGTGTGTGAGCAGCCTTTTTTTTCTTTATATTCTCTTTTACAACCTGCCCACACCCACTCTTGCCTAGCCACACCTGCCTGCACTCGTGCATGCCCACCTACCTGCCTGTGCCACACCTGCCTGCCTGTGCCAGTAGGTGAGTTTTCTTCTTTTTCTTTCTGCTTATGTTCATGATTGTAACCTGCATGCACCCAACCGTGCCTCCACACCCCTCCCTGCACCACCTGCATGCGCCTGTCTGGGCATGACCATGATTTCCTGCCCTTGCCTGCACCCACCTGTGCGTACCTGCTATACCTGCTCCTGCCTGGGCATGACCATGATTTCCTGCCTGTGCCTGCACCCACTTGTGCGCACCTGCTGCACCTACACCTGCCTGGGCATGCCCACAATTTCCCACCCATGCCCACATCCACATGTGTGCACCTGCCATGGCTGCACCCAGGCACACCCACAATTTCTTGCCCACACCTGCCTGTGCACACCTGCCATGCCTGCGCCTGCCTGGGCATAACCATGATTTCCTGCACTTGCCCACACCTGCCTGTGCACACCTGCCACACCTGGGCCTGGGCCTGCCCGTGCATACCTCACCCTTGCATTCATGTCAGTGCAACTCCTGGTTACCATGTACCTCACCAGCTCCTGTACTCAGAGGAGTCCACAATTGTGGGTCTTCTTAGATGCAGGAGCTGTGATCAGCACAAAGGGAGACAGTGGGAGACAGCAGGTCTAGCCCTACCTATCTACTGTGGCTTTAGGTTGCAGGTACAGGTAGACATAGGTATGGGTATGGGCACCCAAACCCCCAATGTGAATGTGGGTATGGGTTTGAACAGGGGTCTTCAGAGTGAGGCCCACACCCTTACCCTCTACAGGTATGGGTATGTGACCTGCATGGGTCTAGCTGACCTGTGCCAATCCCTAGACATGAGGCATTTTTGGTTGGTAAGCTGTCTATCTACCATGTTTCTTTTTCTCTTGCGCTCAAACCACCCACTGGCAGGCCAGCCTGTGCTATAAACTGATGGCCCCAAGCCTGAAGAAGCACAGGAAGCCCACTACTGTGACAGCAACTGAAGGTACATCGGCTGCTAAAGGTAGGTCACTCAGGCTGGTCACTACTGCTACTAGGTACTCAGAGTGCTAACTCAAATGCTTAGCTAAAGCAAATGGTGCATGCACAGTCTGTCAGAGGGCAAAGACATGCTGCAAGTTCAAGCCTGGAGCTGTTGCATGCAACAAATGCATGAAGATTGGTGAACCTGACAGCTGCATCCCTCAACAAAGTTGTACTCGCTCTGCACATGGCAGTAGTATGCTGCCAGTATATCCTGCTGTTACCCTGGGCCCTGTGGTGCTACCTCAGGAAGATGAGCCTGGCAAAGCCCATGTTCCCACTGCCTCACAACCTACCATGCACAAACATACCCCATCTACCAATAGTACTACTATTGGACCAATTCAGGCCAAATGGACAAAATGCTCAACCTCACAGCCACCTCAGACTACTCCAGATGTTCAGCCTGAGCAACTGGACTCTCAGCTTTATTCCATTCCAAGGACAACAGTTACAACAACTTTCAACCTCCATTCCCATCAAATGAGGATGCTGCCAATCCAGATAGAGTCAAGGAATTCTTTAGCATTCTATCTGTGCCTGGTGGCAGTCCTGCTGATGCTGATTCCATACTTTTTGAACCTGAGGACAATGAAGAGAATGAAGACTTTGCAAATGACATTGACAATGTCTCTCAAAACTTGGCCTCTCAGGCTGCCAGTGAATCAGAAGGATCCGAGGATATCTTCCTCTCTGCTCATCTACCTCAGGCTCCATGGCAATCAGTGAACAAGAAGCCAGCCACTAAGCCTGCAGTAGCCAAGGGTAAGGGCAAGCATTGGTCCATTCACACCAACTTGAAGAACTCAATACCCTTATATGACCCGCAACTTGTGGTATGTATCATCCTCATGTAACACAATCTCAACCATGGTACTTATGCTCACATGTAGTTTTCACCATTCCATGTTTTATCTTGCAACATAATGGGACCAATTCCCCATTTGAAATCACCTCTAACATTACCTATGACAATCTTTGCCTCTGCATCGCAGAGAAGCTTGGGATTTACCAACCTGGGCTGCTTCAGCTCCAATACCGATTGGATTCAAATCATAAGCAAGCCATGACATCAGTCCAGTTGGATGAAGAGCTTGTGCTGTTCAAAGCACACTTGCATCCTATGCTGATGTCCCCACTTCTCTCAAGTGGACAACCATCATGCAGCTGCCCCAAGAACATTTCTGTATATTCTGAGGATAAAATGATTGTGGATGAAATTGGTGACCTCCTTAGTAATGGCAAGGGTAGCCAAACAGTACATCGCAACATTCTTCAAGCTTCTGAGCTTACACTTTCCTAGACAAAGACCTCTGCTAGTGGTTCATCACAGCACAAGCAGGGTTTGTCAACAACAACAGCACAACTTGATGGGGTCGCATGTAGGTGAGAGCTGATCAAGGTGCTTCAAGAGTGGTGGACCTGTACTGTGCACTCCAATGGCAATGTACCTACTTACTGTTACTCTCCAAATGAGCCTGAGACGGCAAGTGCCTTCTGTTATCCATTGACTGTAATGAGGCTTGGGCAATGGGCCATAGAAATTGTAAGTTACACCATATTTTGCTATCTATATACTGCTCACTGATGGTACAACCTAATGTAGATGAAAGACACCACTGGCTCACAAATGACAGTCGAGAACATACCCAGCCTACTGTGGGAACAAATCCAGAAGTTTGGCATGCCAAAGATCTCAAACCAAGCATGGGGTGGTCATGGTCATTCTCAGGCTGCCATAGGCCTGGGGGCTCACAACATGTATCCTGCCGGTGGGCCCCATAATCCAATAGGTGGTTATAGTGGGTACTATGCCCCTCCCACTCAGGCTCCCATCATCATCATGCAACATACACCATGGGGTGGTCCAGATAGCCCATGGTATCTGCCAGGTCATCCTAGTCAACACACTGCTGCACACCCTCTGGCAGTGGCCATGCTGGCCGCTGCTGCCAATCCTCAGGCTACACATACTCAGCAATGGGCCCTGGCTGGAGGACTGATCCATGCAGATTCTAGCTGCTCCACTTCCTCAGGATATTCTACAACAATGACTCACGCTGGTACCTGCACTCAAACTTCCATTGACAACATTCCTAATGCAAAAACACCTGAAATTATTGGCTGGTTTGCATCACTCAATCAGCATGAAGAATGTAAGAAGGATGATATCAAGTTCTCATCTTTTGGAGCCATTCTTTATGATGAAGGTTTCTGCTATCTGTCCCAGCTATCACCCAACCTGATGACCTGTGACAAGCTTGCCAGCTTGTTGCATTCATCAAAGGGAGTAGCTACATTCATCAGGTGTTATGCCAAGCAGGACTTAGAGGCTTTGTTTTTCGGATGATTTAGCTATTCCTGTACTCAGATTACTCATATTGAATCCATCATGCATTGATTTTGCTTCCAAGTTGGCTAAGCTTCTCCTTGGTGCAAATCCTGGTGGTGCAAAATTCCGAAAAATGAAGATTATGTATTTTTGGTGCCAGACCCTACAGGATATACTCTACAGATCATTCTGAATTCAATGCTAACATTTTTGTTGAATTCTGTCCAGCCATTGTTGCACAATTCATTGACCAAAGTTGTGAGTTGTAACTGAGGGAAATTTTCACATGGTGCCAACCTTCCTGAAAAGGACAATAATGCTGTTACTGATAAGCCTCTCAAATGCCCCACTGGCTTTGAGGAGAACAATAGGAGGCTCCCCAACTTCTCCATTCCTACCCCAGATGATGGCAAGCAGCCCATGTTGGAATGCATGCAGGCACTGATATTACCAAGCATCACTAGACATCACCTTTCAACATGTGCAACATTCATCTAATATACATATAAGATAAGTACTATAGTTTACATCACCTCAGCTTCCTACTTCCAGAGGCTGAGGGTGAGTACACTTTTATATATATGATATACACTACTCTAACTAATTGTACCTAGTCATTATCTAGGTACACAATACTATACAGTCACTTAAAAAACTGTCCCAATGTTTAGCCATTTTGGAAAGTCTGGCTTGGTATAAATCAAATAAATTAGGTAATATTTTGAAAATAATATGTATTGTAGTTTAGCATCTTCACTTTTGGGAATGCCTGGAAGCATGTGATTTAGACCAAAATTGATGTGGAAATATGCAAAATAAAGTTAGGTATCATTGGGACAGTTTTTTGACCCTCTATTTTATCTACAGTAGGTATCCAATTAGTAGTTTGTATAACCCCCATTAGCTCTAATAACTGCTTTAATTCTTCTAGGCATACTTTCTATGAGAGTTTGGCATGTTTCTGCTGCAATCTCATTCCATTCTACCTCCACCCTATCCCATAACTCATGCACCCCCTTAGGTAAGGTTGAATGAACACTTCTGCAAAGCCCTATTAAGATGCACACAAAGGTGCTCAATAGGGTTAAGGTCAGGAGATTAGGGAGGCCAGACAAGCACTTGGATTTCATTGTCTTTAAACCACTAGGAAGCCCTCTTGGAGGTGTGCTTAGGGTCATTATCCTGCTGGAATATCCTTTCTTCTTCTAGTACCTTCAGCTTCTCAAGGCTTTCCACCACCCCATCATCTAAGATGTCATAGTTGTTGAGACAGAACATCTGTGCAGCTATGCCTAGACTGGACAGTCTCACACTCAGGGGTTTGGTAGAACCAGCCTGGACATTACAAGGGGCACTTAATGCTCTAGGACAATTACAGACTTAGTGAGCACATGTTGGCACATGGACTGCATGGACACCTACATATGTACAATACCCTAGAACAATGTGATTATGTCCTTATGGCTGATCTAAGAACTCTCTTTTGTTATCTGACCCGATTATTGTATGATTGAACTGTTTCAGATTGACACTTTACCTACTGTCTTTATGGTCAGGTAGTTACAGTCACATATAGACCTTTTAGTATGGTTCTACACTTACACGTACCCCTTCTGAGGGCTCAGAGTATGTGCGGACTCATTGGACTTGTCCATATGTTAAATATTGTAATTATGTGATATAGTGGATGCCTGTACTCACCCCTTAAGGGTTTATGGACATACATAGACCATAGGGACTATAAATACACCCTTGGGAGTGAGCAAGATTCATCATCTCATACAGAGTTCTCTCTCTGTGTGAACACCTCTTCAGCTGCACTTTATCAATAGTATTGCTATGAATCCATGGCCTTCTGAACCTCTATGAGCTTCCTAACCCCATTTCAGCCCATACAGCCCCATACCATGAGATTATTTCCTCCCCCATGCTTGATATTAGGGTGGTAGTGCAGTTTGAAAGGGGCTTACCCCTTTCTTTCCAAGTGTAGACCCTTCCATCTGACCCCATGCTGTTGATCTTGGTCTCATCTGACCATAGAACCCTCTTCCAATCCTCTACTGTCCAGTTCTTATGGTACTTGGCAAATTTGAGATGATTCTCTCAATGCTGCCCCTTAAGAAGAGGGTGCTTCTTCTTGATAACAGAGGAAAACCCATTCTCCTTGAGGACATTCCTGACTGTTTAGGCTGAGACAGGATGAGGAAGGATGCTATTGATAAAATGGGCAACTTGAGAAGATTGTTAAGCTTTCCAGTAGTGATTTAGTAAAGAAAAGATTGTTTATCACAAGAGGAAAGCTTAGAAAGGCAAGCTCCCTTACTGTTTTCCTTGTTTGTGTCCACTTGTTCTTGATTCTACCAATGGTAGACTTCCCTATACCAGTTTTGGACTAGATTTCACAGACAGAATAGTGTTTATGAAGAAGGGAGATGATGGTAGAGTGCTAAGCAGAAGGTATGGGATGCATAGTGGTGGTAAGAAGGAAAGAAGTTGGTTGAAGTGATTTTAACATGTCAAACTTGTATAAACAAAGTCACATGACCTTGTTTATTAGTTTTGGACTTAATCAATACTTGATCTTGAGATGATTCAGGTCAATAAAAAGGAGATATAGTGAAAATAATTGAGGGTCAAAAAACTGTCCCAATGATACCCTATTTTATTCTGCATATTGCTATGTTGATGTTGCTCTAAATTACGTGCTTCTGAACACTTCTGAAAGATAAGATGCAAAACTGTAATATATATTATTTTCAAAATATTGGCTAATGTATTTGATTTATGCCAAGCCAGGCTTTCCAAAATGGCCAAACATTAGGATGGATTTTTTGAGCAACTGTAGCTTCCTACTTCAAGAGGCTGGGGTTATTATCTAGTTTTTTACAGGTTATGGGCCTGCCTATGCTTGAACCAACTGTGAACAACCTAGGAACTTAACAATCAATCTGCCAGCTATAAATTCTGCACACTCATCTACTTCACACTCATCCTTCTCCCTTTATATCATGACCTTGACATTATCTAATCTGTCTGGTCTGGGAGTCCCCTCTAATGCAACCACTTCTTCTGCCCCAGCTCTAGGAGCCTCCTATGCTGTGATTACTCCTCCTATCATCGAGCTAAAGGACCTTATCATCACAATTCAATATTTCAACAGTACTGGCTGGCCCTTAGATCTTGTACTTGATATAAACCTTGCTAATTGGAAAGGTAGAATAAACTTGTCACCCTTATGGCTTCTCAACAGGGCTTCTTAAAATGGTTAAATGGAATGCTGCTCTAACCCAATTTAGTGGTGAATGCCAAGAACTACCAGATCTGGGCCATGAATGATGAATCCCTGAAAGCATTCCTACTCTCCCATATCTTAGATAATGACTATAAACTCATATCCCACTTCGACTCAGCATATAAAGTATATGAAGCCCTTCAGAGGTGACATGAAAAGTTGGGACTCCATGCACAGGTACTTCTCTTTAAGAAGGCACTTGATATGCAATGCACTCCAGATGTCCCACTCTCAATGATGATTGCAGAAGCAATCAACCTCCACAAAAGGATTATCACCATGGGTCCCTGGGATAGCAATAAACTCTGGTCTTTGATTCTCATTAACCCTCTCAATGACCACTACAAGCATATTTAATTGAACCTTATGAGCCTGGTTGACAACTCATCCCTCCATTGTTCACCACTTGGAGCAAGAAAACAGCCTTATCTGATAATGTGCTGAAAACAACAACCACAGCTCAACTGTTCTCACTGCCCAAAGTTGTGGGCAAATGCACACTGTTTGCACTCATTACAGGTGTCCTGGGCATCTTGTTGATTTTTGTGTTCAGCCTGGAGGGAAAATGGCTAGCCACACCATTAAAGAGGCCTGGACTGCCCAAAAGGCCTTTAAGCAGTCACAGAGTCACCCACAATCTTGCACTAAACATAAATCTACACCCCCTTCCTCTTCCTCTGTTAACATCACTAGTATGGACAGCTCATATCCATCCTCTACTGCTCTTGTTCAATTGATGGTTGTTGGGGGCATCACCTTCATTTCTGCACCTGACTGGGCTCTGCACACTGTACCTGCAATTGCAGCTTCTGCATGTGTCACATGCCTGTCACCTGTCTCTGTTAACTCTGCCAGTTCTGTCTCAGAGCTCTCATCTCCAGCTGCCATCACATTTGAGGCCTTTTTCTCTTATCTTGCTGCATCTGGACCTCTCAAAGCTTCTGTGGACTGGCACACAGTGCATCACTCCATTGATCCTTTGGAAACTGAAGCCTTGCCCATCCCCTCTTGCATTGCTCACATATTTTTAGCTAAAGCTCAGGATATGCCTTTTATTCTTGACTCTGGTACTTCATATCATATCTTGCCCAAACATTCAGACTTCAGGCACTTGTGCCCAATCACTGCCCATCACATACATGGCTTCAATGGCTCTGCCACCACTGCTTTTGGGATTAGGGACATTGACCTCTGCACTGCTTCTGGCCATAAGTTGTGTCTTAAGGATGTCCTCTTTGTTCCATCTTGCACCACTCACCTGGTTTCAGTGTCTATGCTGGCTACCACTGGCCATAACTTTTGTCACCTTTGGGCCAGAAGACTGCTAGATCTCTAATAAGTTCAACAAAGTTCTCACACACAGCTTGCTTGACAAAACATCCAAGTTATACCCCCTACTGCGTGCCTCTACTTAGGTCACATGGTCCACAGTCTTCCTAGCAACCCACACTCCTGATTTTGAAACATGCCATTGTCATCTTGGTCACCACAACTCTTAGAAGATCTTGCACATGGCCCATGACTGTTTGGTCATAGGTATGCCTATCAATATCTCTACCACACCCCCTAAGTGTGATCACTGTATCCTTGGCAAACAGACCCATTCACAAGTGCCAAAGGTATGGGAAGGAAGTAGAGCTGATGCCCTATTGGAGCATGTTTATGCAGACTTGTGCAGTCCTATGCCTTGTGTATCCCATACTGGAAACACCTACATACTAAATGTGATGGATGACATTTTGGGTTATGTTTGGTGCCTCCCACTTAAGTGTAAATCTGACACTTTGACTTCTCTCCAAACCTGGCATTGCACAGTCACAGCCCAATCTGGGTTCAAATTAAAAAATCCTTGTCACAGATCATGGCAAATTAGGTTTGAAAGATACTTCCAATTGGTGCAACACCCTTGGCATAGACCACCAATGCACCACCCCCTATACCTCTGCCCAGAATGGATGTATGGAACACCTCTATTGCACTCTCCTTGGCCATACCCAATCCATGCAACTGTTTGTTGGAAATAGGGGGTGGCTGAGGCACATGCACCCCGGATAAGGAGTGGAAGGCGTGCATGTGCACCTGAGACAGTGCACAAGCTAAGCACTATACCAAATATACATCCCATTGATTGATCATTATAAACAACTTACCTACATTAATTCAGTCTCACTTTCATTAGCATTACCTTACTGACTATGATGGTATGTGAGCTGTCCGGTCCCACTTCCCCTTCTTGCATGCCTCCATATGAGGCAGTATAAACAAACTTATTAGCTACATATTTCAACCACACTCCATACAGTGCTGCAGCTCAGTTGGCTGCAGCTTAAATACCCTTGGTAGTGTACACTGTAAACCTCAGTTCTTATGCAATAGTCATGTGTGTACTGAGGTACTGCCACTTCCCCTTCTACTTTACACATACCTGTACTGATGGGACCCAGTGCTTCAATTGCTGTCCCTTGTGCAGGTAAATATCAATTATAGTTCTCATGCAATAGTCACACATGTATGGAGCACTTCAATCACTGTCCCTTGTGCAGACACCAAAGCACATGCACTCTTTAGGACTCAAGTGCACTCTCGCCTATGTTCCTTGCCTCACATACCCCTCTCTTGCATTGCCTAGCATGCCAACTGTGCACTCCCCCACACGCTCATCACTCTACTGTTGTGCAACACACCTGTGTCCCTCTGGGACTAAGTTCTGCCTCACTGTGGCCTACCTCACAAACTTCACCATATCATCTCCAAATCAGAGCAAAACCACCTTTAAGCTCTGGTACAAACAGATTCCTTCCCTCTCCCACTTGTGTAAGATGGGTTGTCATGCATTCTCCCTCATTCAAACCAATAACCCAAAGATTTACTGCCAATCTATGCCCTGCACCCTAATCAGTTATGCTCCACATTCCAAAGCATACTGATTCTGGGACAACACTTCCAATACTGTCTTTAACTCATTTCATGTCATTTTTATTGAGCACCTTGATTTTCAATCTCATGATTTACTCCTAGGGACTACAATCACCCTTAATCTGGATGCACCCCCCAGTTAGGACATCCCTTACCCTGATTCATCCATCTCTTACCTGTCCCCTGCTTCTTATCCAGTTTCTGTCCCCTCTGGCAGCCCCTTCCTTCCTTTCCTCCCTGACAATTCTCCCTCTGCTCCTGCTTCTGAGTCTGCCACCCCTGCTCCCTAACCTGCACTCACTAATGCCCTGCTGGATGCCCCTGTACCTGCTGTTCCCATGCCACCCTTGAAGTGATCCCAACACCTCACTTCTCTGTCCCATCTGCTAACCATAGCCCTCCTTGCATAGTTTTCCCCTTTACATACTTCTCATAACCCCCTTTACCTGTCCATTGATGATCCTTCCATTTCCATTGACAATGCACTGTCTTCTTTCACTAATAGCTCTTTGGTGCCCACTCTGGATCCAGCTGATGATCCATCTTGGGCAGATGTGTTGAACTCCCCAGAGAGGGAGTTCTGGGTTGCTGGCACATGCAAGGAAATTCAGAGCCTCAAGGATCTGCATATCTTTACACTTATCCTGTGCACCTCTATCCCTACCAGACACTGTCCTATGTGATGTAAGCTTGTCTGTAAGTGCAAACATGATGATTCTGGGGCTGTCATTCACTACAAAGTCAGATATGTGACCAAGGGATATGCCCAACAATACAGTATTGACTATAATAAGACATCTGCTCCCACTGCTCACCTTGAATCACTCTGCTTACTACTTCACCTTACTGCTTCGCTTGACTGGGATCTCCACCAATTTGACATTAAGACTGCTTTCCTCCATGGTGTTTTGCCAGAGAATGAAATTGCCTACATGGAACAGCCATCTGGGTTCAAAGAACCTTGTAAAGAAGACTGGGTCTGGGAACTAATACATAGCATCTATGGGATGAAGCAGGTGAGCTGCATTTGGAACCATACTTTCTATGCCAAGGTCCAATCTTTAGGCTTCCAGCACATGAAAAGTGAGTGGTGCATTTATCTCTGTAGTACTGCTGTTGGCACTATTCTATTTATCATCCACATCAATGACATCATCATGGCATCTTCCTCCCTGCTGTGCTTGATGCATTCTGATCTAAGCTACAGTCCCACTAAGAGATCTCTGACCTTAGCCCTGCCAAATTTGCCCTTAGAATTTCCATCACCCATGACTGTGGCCATCATATGGTCAGCATCTCCCAGACCTCCTCTGTTGACCACCTCTTAGAATGCTTCAATCAAACCACTGCCCACCCTTGTGATACACCAATGATTGTTGGCCTCATGCTTCACTGCCCCAACAAATTATTGCCTGTTGACCCATCTATCTTAGACTGCATGAATTGCACTCCTTATCAGGAATTGGTTGGCAGACTCAATTATCTCATGGTTGCCAACCACCTAGACATTGCCTTTGCAGTTGGCCACCTTATGTCCTTCCTGGATTGCTTCCACATTGAACATTGGCAGGCTGTGATCCACATTATATGCTACATCAAGGGCACTTGGACCCTCTCCCTCATACTGGGCTCTTCATCTGCACCCTCCCTCTCTAGCTACTCTGACTTAGACTACACCAACTGTCCTGACACCAGCTGCTCTATAAGCAGCTACTGTTTCACTCTTGGTTCTGGTTTGATTTCCTGGAGCTCCAAAAAGCAGAAACATACAGCTGACTCTTCATGCTATGCTGAATACATTGCTCTACATCATGCTGGCAAAGAGCTTGTCTTCTTCCATAAACTGCTTGCAGACCTTAGCTTCCCTCCTCTCACAGCTACTCACCTCCATTGTGACAATGACACAGCCTGTCTCCTTACCAAGGACCATTTGCATCACACCAATGTCAAACACATCTGTGTTAAGTATCACTCCATTTGCCATCTCATTACTGCTAATCTTGCTTATCTTACCCATGTTCAGTCCTGCAACAATATTGCCAATGTCCTTACCAAACCACTTAGCCATGTGGAGTTCATATGCCTCTGCTCAGCCATCAGCCTTCACTCCCCTTAGCCTCATGCTAGTGTGAGGAGGAGTGGTACATGGATGATTTAAACACACTACCCCCTCTAGTTCAGGAGGAGCTTAGGAGGAGTTTAGCTCAGAAATTCAAAGAACCTACCATCACACACATCAACTGCCTTTCTTACTTATATTTAATATTTACACATTCACTCACACCATACCTACCTCTACTACACACATACATACTGCATAGGTGATGAGGAGGAGTGTTGGAATGCATGAAGGCATACAGGCACTGATGTCACCAAGTGTCACCAGATGTCACCTTTCAGCATGTGTAACATTTATCTGATACACATATAAGACAAGTACTATAGTTTACATCACCTTAGCTTTCTACTTCCAGAGGCTGAGGTTGTTATCTAGTTTTTTACAGCCCACCTGTTTATCAAACAATTGGATAATGGAAGGGTGGCAGGCCTCACTAGGATGGCTACAGGTGAGCGTGATGCTTGCATTGTAGAACTCTTTGCCCAATCCAACCTTGATGAATGCCCCCTCAAACCTCTTCCATCCTGGTTTTAGGCTTGGCTCTAGGGTGATTCCACTGACTTTTATCCCCTTTCTAAGGCCATCATCTGTCATGCTAGACTGAGCATGGCTAGTCTGTCTGAGTCTCTGTCTGGCTGTGCTTCTAGTTGCACATTCTCTCTGTCTGGTAGTTAGTTCATCTAGGTTGTTCCTCTGCTGCAGAAGGATGGAGTTGATGATGTCTGCATCAGTGACTGTCATCTTGGTCATCTTCTGTGGAGCTGTAGCTAGTGGTGGTGTGGACTGTATTTGTCCTCTGTTTCCTAAGGAGGAAGGGTGTCTAGATGCAAAGGAGTTGAGTTGGACACTCAAGAAGCATATCATCTAGTTGGTGTCAAGGAAGTAATGTCTGAAGTACTAATACACCTTGTATCACACTTAGTTTATTGATATGCCACTAAGGTCATGAATGGAAGGAGCTGCTCCTTGGTACTGGGTTGCTAGTGCAGTGGGGCAGTTCTATAGGGCACTGGGAGATCCATTACTCAGTCTGTAATTGTCCTGGAGCATTAAGTGCCCCCAGTAATACCTAGGCCAGTTCTACTGAACCTCTGAGCATGAGACTGTCTGGTTTGGGACTAGCCATGCAGACATCCATCTCAACACAGATAAAGTCATATGACATAGCCAAATGCCAGACATCAGAAATACAAAACTGTGCCATTTTGTGCTGTCACCACCAAGATTCTTAGCAGTAACAAATAGATGCAAATGAAAAAGAGAGCCAAGTCATGTTATAACTTGGAGGGTAGATAGAGATGAAAATGAGGGAGAGTTTTCACCTGTTGCAGTATGTTGCAATGGCCACTCTAGTGTTAAGGTAAAGCACTTGTAATTGGATTGACAAGAGACTCAACTTGCCAGTATAAGAGGCAAGGAGTTGATTACTTATAGTAGAAGGCAGCCTAAGGCCCAAATAAGACAAGTATTACACTAGGACAATGTACATACACTTTTTAAAACTTGCACCAACTCATACAAGCTCATATATGCTAGTGCAAGTCAGAAAAGTCAAAAAAGTAAGAAAAGCTGAAAAGAAGGCTGGAATTTATCGTAAGTTTTCTCTGCTGACCTTTCAACAAGTAATGATGTTAGAAAAGGTAGATAAAAGTTACAAAATGTTGTAAAGTGGCAAAAGTTAGACTTGTTAGACTTTAAACATGTCACATGATAGGATACAGAATTACAAGGACTGCTTACCACTCACTTTTTCTCTTGCTCATTAAAATCCCTACTGCTTACTGTTCCATTACCAAGTACTTACAAAACACCTTACACTATGCTTACCAAGACCAAGTACCTAGTTAGTCAGCAGATTGGTTTGCTTGTATATCAGCACCTAAGGGTATAGCAGTTTAGGCCAAGCTTGACTTGGTCTTGCAATCTAGTGCTTTCACTGTCACCAGACCCTGAGAACTACTTTCCATATCAAGCTCCCTCTTCCACTTGCTTTATCCCAGAGACTGGGGCCAGTGTGACACCCAGCCCAACTCTGCCTGAGGACTCCCCTCAGAACCCTGAAGCACCCAAGAAGCCTAAGAACCCCATACAGCCCTCTAGAGCTGTGACACTACACCTGCCCATGCATATATTGCCTGCCCACACTTGTCTGCCTGTTTCTGCCTGCCTGCACCCACCTGCTGGCCCATGCTCATGCTTGCCCATGCTTGCACCTGTACCTACCTGCAATGGATGCAAGACTAAAAATATAAATAAGTCTAAGGATATTGTAAGTAAGATGATACCCATTAAGGGCACATATGCACTCATCCATGCCTTCCCACCTGCACCTGCCCATGTGCATGCTGCCTCTACACATGCCCACCTGTTCTTGCCTGTCCCTGTTATGGACTGCTGGACTATTTTTGCTTACATCATTTTTAACCATATATAGTAATTGCTTTCTCATGGACTGGCAGGAAGCCTCTTCCATATCCATCTCCATACATTAACATATCTCTATTATGCTTCACTGCCCTCCACTTTATGTCATGTTGCCTTAGCTCATTACTAATACTTTCAGACTAATATGCTGCCATGTTTTGTAGTCTCACAGCCTCATGATGCCACCTAAATGTGTCATCCAGCCTCTTAGTCATATTGGCTTAGTAGGATGCCACCTAGACACATCATCACTTACTTTGTCATATATGCTTAGTATGATGCCTTAGAGACACATCATCTTTCTACTTAGTCATATGTACTTACTGTACAGTAGCTATAGGGCCTATAAAAGCCCTCAAAGCAAGACTAGATGCCTTAAGCTTAGTCTCTTGTATAATACAGGACTTCCAAGTTTATCCCTTGTGAACTCAAAGCTTAAGAACCATCAGAACCATCCCCTTACACCTTAAAATGTACCCTAAGGCCTGCTAAATTGACTTAGAGCTGTATTTGCTCTTCACTTGAAACTCTGAACAGAACTCAGACAGAAAGATGCCATCTTTCCTACCCAGAACCTGAACCTAAAGGCCACTAGTAATGGAACTCTAGTCATCTATACAAGCAAGTCACATACTATGACCTCTGTAACATGTGTCGCATACTATGACCACCTGTAGCACCAAGGAGCCACTCCTACCAGACATTAGAACCCCTTCCATTCATGAGCTTTGTGAATCACCAATGAACTAAGTGTGATATAAGATATAGTTACACCTCCAGACATCACTTCCTAGAGTGACAACAGAATAGCTGGTGCCACTACACTACCTGTGCCTGCTTGCACCTACCTGCTACCCTATGCTTGCCTACACTTACACTTGCACCTGCCTGTGAGGGATGCAAGACTATGAATGATATGTCTAAGGATAGTGAGATGGTATCTATCAAGAGTAGCTCAAGGGTAAGTATAGGTAGACAGACATTAGGAATGGACAACAATCTGTGCCCTAATAACAATATGTGCCTCAATGATGAGACACATGTACATATTTTGGTTGTAATTGCAAATCACCATCTGCACTTAGTAAGTTCACCACATTTTTTCCATTCATTCCCATTTGAACTCATTCCTCACTCTTAACTGCAGGCCATCATTCAACATCCTGTTGTGCTTTTCATATCTCTTGTCTATCACTGTCCCATTAGAGACTGCCAAAGAGAATGCACATCTGCATATGGTGTTACATAACATGTCAATAAGTTTCACCTTCAACAGGATTTAGCATCAAGCAAATATGAATCACCAGGCATGGCTTGTTGGACATGGATGCACCCTCTGCTTACAGGTAAAGTGATTTTCACATATCCAGATGCTCTTCAGGCTAACATGATTCTTAGCTCAGATATGTGATAAGGATGGACATTATCTATCTGAATCTTCAGTCACTTCTCCCCCAGTCTGTCAACCTTTAGATGCAACACCTAAAAATGCATTCCATCCCTTTAAAGATAGACTTGCATTTGAGTTTGTGGATTATCATAACTCTTAACTGCAGTCTTCAGGGGCATTGATTGATCATGCACTACAGCTTTGGGTGGCACAATCTGCTAACAATGGCCATACTGACATGCTCTAGAAATCTGCCAGTGAGGTGTATAACATCATTAATCAGATACAATAGGGCAATAACCCTTGGAAGGCTGTTTCATTTTGCTATCAGGATCTGTTACCCCAAAACCCACCAAAGTGGATGATGAAAAACTTTATACTTATTACCCATAATATACATAGCCTTCTCTATAAGCAAATGGCATGCACTAATTTCCATAATCATTAAGATTACACCCTATATAAGGAATTTAATAGCACTGGCAATTGCATCTGCTCCAATCTCATATTAGCTGAGTAGGCTGCCAAGCAGGTGGTACATGTTTCATCTTACTATTGATTGTGTCATGAATCTTAGCAGATGGCAGGACAAATTTCAAAGAACCCTTCTAATCATGGTGCAATGCTTGTAGGTGTAGTTGCAGGACGCAACAAAACTGTTGCATCTGTTGCAATGGGCCAGCAAGAGTTTAATCCCATATATATGGGCCTAGGTGATAGGGTCATTCAAAGTTGCCACTTATTAGCTGCTTATTATGTTACTTATTTTATCACTTCTTTGAAAAGAAAGACAAGAAGAGGAATAAGTGGGATAAGGAGCTTTGTCAGCAATTATTCTTACTGGCCCATTTATTGCTTTGCTTTTTGCCTTCCACTTATTCAGAATCCAAACTCCACCTGATTTCCCAACTTTTTCCTTTGTCTATATATTCCTAGTTGTTCCTTCCTTCCCTATCATTCCTTTCCTTATTGTCCCTTTCCCTGTTTCTCAGATCTGCCTGGTTAATCATGGCCAAAGCAACAACCAAAGCAACAAAGCTCAAGGCTTTAAGATCTCCTAAAAGATCCCATCTGCCAGTGGAATCTTCCCTTACTAGGGGCAAAAGAGCTGGATGTGTACATTGAAAAACTGCTGCCACTGAAGCCAGTGATAATGAACCTGAAGAGCCTGCCACTGGTGCTCTCACCCTTAAAATCCTGGGGCATATCATTTGGGACAAATATGCAGAGCACACAGAGCATTTACTAGACTATCTGGATGTACACCCAGATGTCACCATCAAACTCTTTGGTGACTCTACCCAGGCTGCAGAATCAGAGGGATGCTTCAAGTTGACTGCAAAATCAAACAAGGGTACTATGTATCTTCAACTTGCTGATGGCATCTGCTCCATCAACAATGATTCAGCAGTGCAAGCTGATTTTATAACCAACCCAAACAAGTATGCAAAGGCAGTCAACAACTACATCACCAACACATAAGTACTTAGCCAAGCATTTGGTATTTACTTCTTTCTAGGCTTAAAAAGCAGTATCATGCCACAAATAAGCATAATGGGAGGACTGGTGCTAGGTAAAAGGCAGAAGATGTCACATCAGGCAGTGAGATTGCCAATATAATCAGTATGTTTAATTTATCTATACTATACTGTTTGTAAACTCAACCAATTGTAGAGAAGGAAACAGAGAACTTCAAGTGGTGGCTGAGGCTACATGGGTACTGGTGCATGTTAAAGCATACCCTTCAAGACACATTTGCTAAAGGATCTGCAAAGGAGAATCAGACTCTTGAGCATCTAGGGATGCAGAAGCATAAGTGTGCAATAGATGAACTGAAGTTGAAGTGCCACAAGCTGAAAAACAAGGCAATGGAGAAGCAGTATCAGCAGGAGTGGGAGCAGGAGCATTATGAATACTGCATGATGCAGATGCAGATAATAATGTCTCAGAGTCACCAAACAACACCAGGGATGATACAGTGCCAGAACCAATCATCACTTGGGAGTTTGCAGCTCATGGATGAGCTGAATGATCTCTCACTACTGTCTAAGTCCCTATCACTCAGCTCATTCTCAATTTAAATCTACTGTAGTGTTGTATATCCTGCAATCTGTGTTGTAAAGCAGCAATTTGGGTCTTGTGGCATGTTTAAGTTGTAATTGTGTGGACATCATCATTGTGTATTTGTAAGGTACTATACTAGTGTACTACAGGCAGCATTCAACTTGGTAGAAGGGGCTGTTTAACAAGTTGTCCATAAGCTTCTGTCTAAAGCACTGCCCAGGTGTCTCTACTTATTGCCATGCCTGTTCCAATGCATCTTCAGGCTTATCCTCTTTATCAGTATCACTGGCACCATGTTCATCATCCAGACCTGTTCTCACAAGGCACTCTCTCTATCTCTTGTCAAAGTTGTTGCCCTTGATACAAATAATAAGGTTGTGCAAGATGATGCAGATGTGAGCCCATGTCATGCTGGATGGAGCGTGGCTGGTCTGTCGATGTTTCTGTCTGGCAGCTCTCTTGGCTGCTCATTCTTTCTATCTGGTGGTTAGTTCATCTGGTCTATCCCTCTGCTGTAGATGTAGGATGATATCTGTGTTGGTGACTGCCATCTTGGTCATCTTCTGCAGAGTTCTAACACCTTGTTAGTGATGAAGTGCAGCTAAAGAGAGGTGTTCACACAGAGGATTGACTCTGTAGGAGATGAGACATCTTGCTCACTCCCAAGGGTGTATTTATAGTCCCTATGGTCTACATATGTCCATAAGCCCTTAAGGGGTGAGTAGAGGTGTCCACAATATCGCATAATTACAATATTCTACATATAGACAAGTCCAATGAGTCCACACATACCCTGAGCCCTTAGAAGGGGTACACGTAAGTGTAGAACCATGCTAAAAGATCTGTATGTGATTGTAACTATATGATCATAAAGACAGTAGGTAAAATGTCAATCTGAAATAGTTTGATCATACAATAATCAGGTCAGATAACAAAAGAAAGTTCTTAGATCAGCCATAAGGGCATAATCACATTGTGCTAGGGTATGATATATACATAGGTGTCCATGCAGCCCATGTGCCAGCATGTGCTCACTAAGTCTGTAATTGTCCTGGAGCATTAAGTGCCCCTTGTAATGTCCGGGCTGGTTCTACTGAGCCCCTGAGCATGAGACTGTCCAGTCTGGGCATAGCTGTGTAGATGTTCCATCTCAACAGTTAGAACAGCTGTTGGTAGTGGTGGTGCTGGCTGTATGTTTCCTCTGTTTCCTGAAGGAGGAAGGGGATCTAGATGTGAAGGAGTCAATTTGAATACTTAAGAAGCATATCATCTAGTTGATGCTGAGGAAGTGATGTCTGGAGTGCTGATACACCTTATATTGCACTTAGTTCATTGGTATGCCACTAAGGTCATGAATGAAAGGAGCTGCTCCTTAGTAATGGGTTGCTAGCACAGAGGGGGTGGTTCTATAGAGCACTGAGAGTTCTGTTACTTAGTGACCTTCATCTGTCTGAAGCAAAGAAAGGCAATGCCTTTCTGAGCACTTAACATATGCATTGGAGTTCAAAGAGCTCCCAATTGGGACTTGGTCTACTATATATGGTAGATTAAGTGAAATGTGTCACTAAGTCACTTAGCAGACCCTAGGGTATGTTCTAGGGCACAAGTGGAAAGGGGAAGAGGACTTTGAAGCTTCAGATCACTCAGAGGATTGCTCTGAGAATGTCTAGGATTCACAAGAGACCAAGCTTAAGGCTTTGGTGCAGTTCTAAGAGTGTATTTATACATGACTATTTAGGTGGAGTTTCTAGCAATGATTGATGTGTTTCAGTGGCAGTAAGGCCATGAAACCCATTGGCACATTAGTGTAAGTAGTCTAGTAATCAGCCAAGGCAACACAGCAGCAGAATGGGGTGGCAGGAGTGTAAGAGAGGGGGTGTAAAGTAAAGTGGGGGAAGTGATGATAACTTCAGCTGGACCATGAGAAATACATACATATAAGGACAAAATATTAGTCAGAAAAAGTGTCCCAACTGTCCACCACAACAGCCCACATGATGATAATCATGTGGCATTTGGTGTTAACAAGTTGGATCTATATTTCCTTCAGGGACTGAAATGTCCCCTTCAGCAGGCCCATCATATGCTCAACTCATATACATTTCTGTAAATAGTGAGATTCATCAAGTGTTGAATATAGTACAACTCATCTTAAACACCCAATAGTTATATGTTCTCTGATCTGCAGTAAGCTGCCAATTGGCAGGCTTCTTGAATGGTGCAATGCTCCACATCTCAGGTATATATGCAGAGTTGGCCCATATCCATTTACTGGGCCCAAAGATCTTGTTATGGTTCTTGAAGGTGCAGGTGCTTCTAAAGGCCCATGTGTCATGCATACTGCTGGTGTGACCCAATGAGTAATTAACCATCAAAAGGTTTTGTGGGAGACTGATGATCTGGAGAGTGCAAGTCAGAACTCGATTTGATGCTTGAGAAGATTGCACATGCACCTGATGATTGATAGAGTAGTCCTTGTTCTTGTCAAACCATGCCTCTCCATGTAGTCCAGGCTTCTAAAAAAGAACAAATTTTATTCCATCAGCAAGCAGGAATCCATTTCACCACTCCAGAAATGTTACCTTCTCTACATACTCCTGATGAAGTGCAGCTGAAGAGGGTGGTTCACACAGAGAAAGAACTCTGTAGGAGATGAGACATCTTGCTCACTCCCAAGGGTGTATTTATAGTCCCTATGGTCTACATATGTCCATAAACCCTTAATGGGTGAGTACAGGCATCCACTATATCGCATAATTACAATATTCTACATATGGATGAGTCCAAAGAGTCCGCACATACCCTGAGCCCTCAGAAGGGGTATGTGTAAGTGTAGAACCATACTAAAAGGTCCGTATGTGATTGTAACTACCTGATCATAAAGACAGTAGGTAAAGTGTCAATCTGAAACAGTTCGATCATACAATAATCAAGTCAGATAACAAAAGAGAGTTCTTAGATCGGCCATAAGGGCGCAATCACATTGTTCTAGGGTATCGTACATACATAGGTGTCCATGCAGTCCATGTGCCAACATGTGCTCACTAAGTCCATAATTGTCCTGGAGCATTAAGTGCCCCTTGTAATGTCCGGGCTGGTTCTACTGAACCCCTGAGCATGAGACTGTCCAGTCCGGGCATAGCCACACAGACATTCCGTCTCAACAACTCCTTCACATGCTCCTTCTCCTCCTCAGGCAGCATCATAACCACTTTATCATGAAGAGCTAAGAATGCAATAAGACAGTGGTTTGTTGCATTGATCACTGTCCCAATGCATACCCCAGCCCACTAAGCCATGTCTTTAGGTGATGACACATTGCCATAGTGCCTAACACAAATAAGGAAAATTGCAAGTTGAACAGGTACTGGTTGCTGTAGAACATTGAAGTTGTTATGAAAGATATTGTGGTCCTTAATAAGATCTACCAGGCAGTCAAAGATGATTGGTGATACATGTAGCTTCTTTCAGAACCAGTCTGGATGATCATGTTGAAAGTCAGTCAGAATAAGGTCTAGCTGACCTGACTTCTTTATAGGTGGACATGCCTCTAGGACTCACACTATAAGCAAGGACATTACCAACACCTGGACCTGGGAATCCCACTGCTCCAGCAATGCATCTTTAAGGCTATTGAAATCATCTGAAGGACTAGAGCTGTGTCCCATGTAGTGTTGCCATGGCTTGGCTCACAAGCCATGAGCCATGTGAGCCAAGCCATAAATAGCCAAGCCGAGCCAGTCAGATGGCTCCAGCTTATGAATGGCTTGGGTTATATCCAAGCTGCTTAGGCATGGCTTTGAGCTGGTTGAGCCATAGCTCATACAGGTCTGGTGGTTCACTTCTGCCCCACTTTGCATTTTTGCTCTCTATGTCCTCTTGATTTCCCCCCATGCCCTTGTCTTATTGTCCCAACACTCAGGGTTCTCCAATGGCTCTTACTCTATTCTGGCTCATCATGTGCACATGGCCACTCCAGCACAGGAAAGGACAATCCCATCCACTCAACCAGCATGCACATGAACCAGACCACATCCAAACTCGTTGACCTGCCAGAGGACTGCAAGAAAGGGTATGGCAAAGGATGCGCACCTTACACCCTGCCCTCATCATCCCCCAAGCACAGTTGGTGCCACCTAGGGCTCCTACTCCAGCCTCTACCATCACCTTGCAGTGCATCTTCATGTGTGCTGCATGCACCCCAGCCTTGTGTATGTGCTCAACTTTCTCATTGTAACTGGCTTCTCCCTTGGTGGGCTGCTCATCCTCATTGCCTATGCAGTCCTCATGCTCTATGTGTGCCTGCACTGCTCCAATCCTTTCACCAGTCCCCAGCACATGGGCTACATTGTAGTAGTGTTGCCAAGGCTTCTTGTGCACCCACCAGTGTGCCTCCTGCCCACATCTACCCTGCCCACATCCACCCTGCCTGTATCCATCTGCGCACATGCACCCCTGCACCCAATTGCACCAGGCTACAATACTGTGCCTGCACCTTCCTGGCTGTGGATGGAAGTGGGTGAGTACTGATTTATTTTTCTCTTCTTTTTGCTCATGGTTGCAACCTGGCAGTGGCCACACCAGCCCCCACCTGTCACTGCATCTGTGCTTATGTCTGCCCATGCCAGCCTGTGCCCACCCATCCTTGTGGGTGAGTCCTTTCCCCCTTCTTTCTGCTTTGAGTTCATGATAACCCCAATGCATAAACATGCCAAGTGTGCCTCCTGCCCATGTCCACCCTGCCCACATCCGTCTGCACACACGTGTGCCTGCCTCCTGCATCCGATTTTGCACTACTTCTCCCCTCACACAGGATGACCCCATCTGCCTGCATACACCCATGCCCACCATGCCCGCTTGCATTGCCCAACAGCAATGGCCTGCCTCCCTTCACCCATTCCATGCCCACTCACAGCTGCCTTCCCCTGCTTTCACCCACCACACCTTGCCCATTTCCCCCTGCATTCACCATCACTGTGCTCACCCTTTCCTGTGTGAGTTTTCCTTCTCCTTTCTTTTTTTATATTTATATTCATGTCTGCAACCCACTGCCCACCTGCTTTTGCCCACTGCTGTGGCACTGCCTTCCTCCACACCCATGCCCACCATGCCTGCCTACGTTGCCCGATGGCAATGGCCTCCCTTTGCCCATTCCATGCCCACTCACACAGCCGCCTCCCCCTCTTCTTTCACCTGCTGCACCTTGCCCATCCCCCCCTGCATCCACCATCACTGTGCTCACCCTTTCCTATGGTTGAGTTTTCCTTTTTTTTGTTTTTTTTTGTTTATATTCATATCTGCATCCTCGCACAGTAATCCCATGCCTTCTGCCGCTGGCACTGCCCAGCCCTCTCAAGGCCACTCACCTCATGTATGTGTATGGGCCATGGCATGTGCCCACTCTTGCTAATCAGCAGCATGCTAGGCTCAGTAAGGAGAAGAATGGACATTGCATAGAAAGGACTACAGGTGTGAGGAAGGGGGGGAAGTATACAAGTACTGAGAGTGAATGTTGTCCCATGTTGCCGATGAAAGATGGCATTGTGGTCTACTTGAATATGGTAGGATCATTGTAGTATAGTTGGCTGACATATTATGTTTCATGTCCTTACAAATGCATGCACTGGACCATAACTGGGAGCACTCAGCTCAGATGTGCCCTGAAAAATTGTCTCCATTCTACAAACCATGCCCCACTTCTCTTGTTCATGGCTTGCCTCCCCTTGCCCCTTCCCTTCCTTTCACCCTTGTCCCTCCTCCCCCTTCCTCCCTGCTCTCTTGGTCTTATTTTCTGTCTCTGTCTCACTCACTCTTGGTCTCATCCTGCTCCTCTCACTCTTGTCTTATGTTTGTTGCTCTTTCCTGCTCTTATCACACACATGCTCCCATCTTACATATTCTCATTCAGCAAGCCCCTTCTACTGACTTTCTCACTCTCATCTTACCCCTCCTCTCCCTCCATCCTGCTCTCATATGGAGTTATTGCCAATTTACTATTAAATGGCCCACTGAAGCATGCTGAGGACCCTATTGATTTCCAGAACTTATATATGGGTGATGTTGCTGATGTGGTGACGTTGCTGCTGCCAGCTGTAAGTCTAGCCTAATCTAAACACTTTAATTGTATTAACATCTGTTTCTCCATCATGATCTACCCTTCCAGATTTTTTTTTCTAGGATATTTGTGCACGCATGCCCTCACTGGTGCCTACAATTCATTTCTTGATTTCGGGTCTCCTCTGTTGTGCCTATCAAATGTTTTAAAAGGTCCATTTTAACATTCTAAAAAATGCCCCGCTCAAAGAAGGTCACCACAGACACAACCAATCCTTCAAATGGTGCTTTACAAGGTACTTTCTGAGTTGACAACAGTGAGTGATACTTCCTCTATCAATATCTTTTTGTTAATAATTGCTGTTAGACTGTGGTCAGAATGGGTCACTGCCTAAATGACCCACCCGAAGGTGGCATGCAACTAGGAAAGTCACTGAAGATGCAACAAAGGATGTCTCTTTGACCCCTTGTAGCCGTTGACATCAGGCACCAATATTATTGACATCTATGGGGCCATGTCATCCCTCTACACATGGGTTATATACAAGTCAATCCCACATGCACTCGATGCTGAGCACCAGTTCTTCAAGAGTCATCATGCCTACAAAGGGAAGGCACAGTACTATGTGTGGCACACCCTTCCTTGTGTGTGACCACCCTTGCTACTTGGCCACTCTGAAGCTACACAGCACCAATGCATACAATTTTGAGCATGACTATGACAATCTGCCACCAGGTTCACCTCCTGCTCACACCACCTTCACCTTGCTAAATAATTACTGCAACTCCAGTGGCCATCTCCCCCATCCTCTGCTTGCTGCCACAGTTGATTTTCTGCAGGACGCTTGGTGGATTTCTTCTGCAGTCATAAATAAAGTAGAGTATATTGTATGCTACAGTACATAGGGCTTTGTACTGTAAGGCATGCATAAAATGAATAAAAACTACTGTGCAGAAGTGTTGGTACCCAGTGAAAATTGGCTCAAAGCTGACTTTGGAGCTGAGCCACGTCTTAATGGGCTATTTTACTGGCTTGGCTTTTCCTGGCTCCTGGAGCCACTGCCACACTAGGACTCCTCAATCACTAGTGCAAAATGATAGCAGATGAATACTGTTGATTCCTGTTGCTACTGCAACACTTGTGTGCCGTTCATTGGAGGACCAGGATAGTTTGTTGTTCATATTTCCTTTTATGTAATGATAGCCATGGCTCAAGCCAAAGCCAAGCCGAGCTGGAGCCAAGCCACCCAATTTAGATAGTTCAGCTCAGCTCAAAAGCCATTTGATTGATGGAGCCACAGTGAGCCAAGCCAAGCCAAGCCAAGCCATGGCAACACTAGTCCCATGTGGGTTTTATGTAAGTGGCATAAGGGTGAGCCAGAAGGATCTGATATCCCAGAGGATGGGGAAGAGGCAGAGAGTTGCTTGTGTATTGACTATTACTCAGTTTAAAGAATGGTATTTGCTACTATGTGGGGATTTGGATGCCCAGCAGTCTACACAGTCTAAGAAGTCAAAAAAAGGACTATGTGCACTGCTTTATAAACTTAGTGATAATGAGGATGAAACTGTGAATATGGGCCCTGATGTTCCTGAGGACCCTCACTGGTCATGGTTATAGCACTTTCAGGCATTTATTGACACCATTGAGCAAGTTGTTGAGATGGAACATCTGCGTGGCTATGCCCAGGCCGGACAGTCTCACGCTTAGGGGTTCAGTAGAACTGGCCCAGACATTACAAGGGGCACTTAATGCTCCAGGACAATTACAGACTTAGTGAGCACATGTCGGCACATGGACTGCATGGACACCTACATACATATGATACCCTAGAACAATGTGATTACGCCCTTATGGCCGATCTAAGAACTCTCTTTTGTTATCTGAGTTGATTATTGTATAATCGAACTGTTTCAGATTGACATTTTACCTACTGTCTTTATGATCAGTTAGTTACAATCACATACAGACCTTTTAGTGTGGTTCTACGCTTACGCGTACCCCTTCTGAGGGCTCAGGGTATGTGCAGACTCATTGGACTCATCCATATGTAGAATATTGTAATTATGCGATATAGTGGACACCTGTACTTACCCCTTAAGGGTTTATGGACATATGTAGACCATAGGGACTATAAATACACCCTTGGGAGTGAGCAAGATGTCTCATCTCCTACAGAGTTCTTTCTCTGTGTGAACACCCTCTTCAGCTGCACTTCATCACAAGTGCCAGATAGCTGGTCTGCAGTTAAATGGTAGGGGGTGAGTGTCCCAAATCATAAAGTTTAACATCCCATTGAGATAACTTTTAGGTTAATGCCTCACACTATCACCCTGCATGGGCCTTGCTGGCTCATGACTATATATCCATTATGTTATCTTCTGCTTCAAGCGAACATGCATTCTTACAAGGTAGGATTACTATTACCAAATGATGAAACTGGCTCAAAGGAGACATTGTTAAGGCCTTACAGTGTGTGAAATGTGCAATGTGACATGATTTTCTATTCTAGGAACCAGGTCTTTCCTTAAATTTTGAGCCAGAGGATAATGACAATCCTAAGTATGTTGAGGATGGCAAGGATGGTAAGGATGATAAAGAAGGGTTTGAGATTGCTGAGGGATGGGAGGACTTATTGTTGGAAGATAAGGATGACTCCCTGACTGCAGAGATGGACACATACTCAGATTAATTAGTTATGTTTTCACTACATGCACATTCCATCTTTTGTCCACCCAAAAGCCCTGGCCTAAGCTGAGCCATCAATGGGGGCTCAGGCCTGGCCCAGTCATTGACTGAGCCAGAGCCACCTCAAGCTGGGCCAGAGCCCTGGCTTTTGGGCTCAGCCAGGCTTGCACTAAGCTGGGCTTGCACATCACTACAGACAGCCATGACCCTCCCACACTGTCATTCATGGCAGGGCAGAGTTCAAATAAATCACACATCACAGGTGTGACTGTCCAAAGGGTGGTGCTGTCCAATGTGTGGTGCTAAGATAGTATCGTGGGATTATCAGGTGGTTGAATGTTGAACATCGAAACCAAAAACCAACAACTCAATCGCACTGGAGGTTGAGTGGGAAATGCTTTGTAATAAATCGCAAGAGACCGCACGTGAGCTGGACACTTCCAGTGAGCGGCACTATTGTGGATTGTGGCTAGTGCAGTGCATCCTTACTCTCTTTCCTCTCGATACTTTGCGTTTCTGCTCCCCGAGTCCTCAATTATGACAAGTAATGGTTTTGCTGCCCTCATGGCACTCAGTCAAGCCCAGACGCAAGAATCTACACGAGCCGCAGATTCTATCCAAGCGGAACGACGTCGGAAGGAGGAGATTCGTCGACGCCAGCAAGAGGAAGAGGATCGCAAAGAGCGCGAACAACAAGCCAAGATGGTACGACATCACCTAGAGGAACAGAAACGTGAAAAAGAGAGGCAAGCAAAACGAGAACAGGAACGCGAGGCGAAGCTAAAGGAGATGGAACGGCGAGAAGAGGAGCAGCGTCAGGCTTTGCTCTATGGCCCAAAGAAAGCCAGAGATGGGGCTTCCCGCAATTCAACATCCTCTACTGCTGGCAGACGGACGTTTGATGATGACAATGAGGTGGATGTAGGCCTTGCGCTGACTCGTGAAGAGAAGCGTGAACGGCGCCTACAGCTACAATTTTCCCAGAATCCTACCCGGCGTGCTGGATCCTCTGTGGGATCGTATAGGACTGGAAGGCGTTTACCTGGTGGCGCTCTCAACGTAACCGTTCCGCACTCACAAGCAACTGGCGACTCGGCGAACGATGTCCGTTCAGTTCGGGCGCGCCTGACAGCGATGCCCAATACCCTGACGAAGCTCAATACAGTCAAGCGAGACACGCGGTCCATAGACGAGATCCTGCGCGACCGAGCCAAAGCCCGCGAAAACAAGACATTAGAGGGAGAAGAAGCTCGAGAGTTCCATGATTGGTTTGGGACGAAATCTAAGATGGCCACCACGACCAAGGCCAGCTCCCCATCGTCTCCTGCCGCCTCAGGCGCCAGCACACCCTCTGCATTCCCTCAGCGGTCAGATATGGCATCATCATCCGCATACAAGAAGTCATCGTCTCCCCACCCTCCTAGCTCCAGAACACCCTCTATACCGTCGTCTCGATCCACCCCCAAGTCTACTGCAAAAGCCTCCTCCCTTGGAACCAAATTCCGCCACCCTTCACCACTGACTAACAAGTCTACCCCTGGCTTGAGCGTGCCTCCGCCGAACAAGCGAGCGCGCTCACCCCCGTCGAACTGCGATGAGTCCGATTCCGATTCCGAGTATGACCAACGGCCCCATAAACGGGCTACTGGTGTCTCCAACGGTATCCAGGACGAAATTTGGAAGATCTTTGGCCGTGATCGTTCTAGATACATATCGCAAAACGTTATGAGCGATGACGAAGACATGGAGGCAGATATGAGAGTCTTGGAGCGGGAGGAACTTACTAGGTGCGTCGCAAGTCTGTTGGGAATCCTCTTGTCACTCTGACGTGGCACCCAGCGCCCGGATTGCCCGGAAGGAGGACTTTGAGGCGGAAGAGGAAGAGCGTCGTCACGTTGAAGAGAAACGACGCCGTCGCAAGGAACGAGAGCACAGTCATTGACTTTGCCGCGTACTATCTGGTCTATTATCAATTCACGCACCCTTTCTGCTTGGGTCATGTCCGCACTTACTTTGTTCACCACTAGCTTCTGTACCTACGATGCTGTTTCACTCACGTATTGGTCTCTTCTCTTTATTTTGACACAACATACCGCGAAGCCTCATCTGTACTATATTCCATATAGACTTGCATTGAATACCAGTTTGCAGTCCTATTGATCATCAAAGAACCCCGAAAAGCAACGAAAACTAAATAAAAAGAGGAGTGTATGACACGAATCACAACGTTCCACGTGGCTAACTACTTTCGTCTACACGGTAACGTTTGCGGGGCCCTTCCGGTGGGAAAGGCCCCCCCTGACCGCCCACCGCTGTAGGAACACCTCCGCCTTGCATGAATGCAGGGTTGAAATGGCCTTGCATACCGAATCCGCCGCCCATCCCGGTCATGCCGTTGAATGCACCACGTCCCATCCCTGGCATTATGCCCATCCCTGCATAGGAAAACAATTCATACGTAAGCATACACGCCCCAACTAGAGACAACAGAATAGAGAGGAGAAACAGAAAACAAAGAACGAAGGAATGAGGACAAAGAAGCTAGAACCCCATACCCATGCCACCTCCCATCATCCCGCCGCGCATAAACCCGCGTGGACCCTGTGGAACCATGCCCCCACGCCCAACGAACCCGTTGTGGAACCCACCGCCACCGGCCATCATATTGTTCGGCATAGTGCCCATGCCACCGACCATACCTCCGCGGCCTACCATATTGTTAACCGGTGCGATGCGGCCACCGCGGAACGGCATGGCACCTCCGCGAGTAACCCCACCCTGCTGTCCTTGTGCAGCGCCTTGTTGCTGACGTGGAGGTGGCTCTAAGAGTGTCAGTAAGACCCAGTGACGTGTTAGTAACACATGTGTATCTGCCTTTCGGTAGTGTTCGGAACGGGTTGCCCTGAGAGGAGCTGGTCAGGTTTGCAGTTGCTCGACGGTTTTGGAAATCACTATGGTAAATCTGAGCATCGTAGGAATGCAGTAATGTATGACATACTTATTGTCAAACCACTCTTTGATGGCAGCGGCATTGGCGGGAGAACCGCACTCAATATACGCGATACTGCGCGCATACAAGGTCAGTCTAGGCAAAAGAAACGTCTCATGAAGGACGTACCCCTTACTTTTGCCATTGACCTTGTGTTCCGAGAACGTGATGTCTTTATGATCAATGGATACACCGACACTAATCGCAACCTTGCGCAAATCCTCGTCCGTTGTCCACTTAAAGACACGCAAAGAGGCGGTCAGCATATATTCCTCCAGCAGAACGCTGGTTTCACACCCATTGCAGATCCCCGATATACAAGGAATCGTAACCATCTTCGATCATTAGGCCTTGGCCAATTGCACTGTTGGACTGCATAGTCCCATTCGATATGCCGCTATTAGCAGCTGGACCAGAAGGAATCCGTGGACCAGTGGGGGGATCTTGTTTGACAAGGTTGCTCTGCACATTAGGGACAGGAGGTGCTTGTACTTCAGCCTCGTCCTCTTCGCGCGGCCGTTTTTCGCCCACTCTTGGGTCAAGAGTCTCTTGCACTACTTGCACACCCTCTAATTCTACCTCTTCTCCCTTCTTGACCAATTAACGCGAGACTGAGCACGAAAAGCATTAGCCCACCTGAACTTGAGAGGGCGGATTACTGAATCCGTCATCATCACCATAAAGGTCAAAATCGTCATCGCCCATGGCTTGAGAAGCTCAGGGTCTCAAACAGTGGTGAATGAATGATTTTTTTCTTTGAATTCGACGGAGATGACAGGAGGTGTGGTTTTGGAAAGACAGGGTTCTATCCACCACGATTACAAGCAGCAAAAATAATGACAGGTCAGACAGATGTCACCGACGCGAGCGCCCGCCCCACACCGTTAGCGCACCAGGCAAAAAGAGAGAGAGCTCACGGTATGAATATAGATACAATACAAGGCCTCTAGTTGCAGGAGATTACACTGATTGTGAGGGAAGATGATGTTGGTGGTAAGTGAGATGGCAAGGACGCCACGAGAGAAACAAACACCCCTTACGTAACCCTCTTCCCACGGGCGCTTCCGCAATTCTTCTTCTGGAATTTGACTTATACATGTGGGAACTACTGAGAAGAATGGCGTAGGCCTCATTATACACTCGTAGCGTTCACTTTGCCCACAAGTATATTTATGTCTGCGGCCCACAACGATCGATGACGTAGGCTCGTGCTCGTCGTTGCTCCACCCCACCAACCCCTTCGAGCTGCTCCGCCGTCTGCTCGTCCAAATTCAACTGAGAGACATGCATGCGCAAATTAGCCATACAAAAAGGACTTATCCCCAAAGGTAATGACCTACGCGTGACCTGTCCGCACCAGCTTCGATGAGCAGAGCAGCTGTTTCGCCATGCGCTGACTCCATGGCAAGGTGCAAGGGCGTGTTGCCTTCCACCTCCTTTCAGCCCTACAGAACCATGCGAGAAGTGTGACACACCCATGCGATCGCCAGTATTAAGACGCGTCTTGGGACTGCCCTCGGGCGGGTTAAGCAGTAGGGTTATGAATCCAGTGGAGCCAGTTGTAGCGGCACGATGGCTGTCGCAAATGTCGATTTAGTCGCCAGTGGTTCGAAATAGAGAGGATCACCAGACAGGGGATGTTGATTAGCCTTATCGCGGGCATTGATCTACTCAGGGAGCGTGAGAAACAGGGAAAACAACATCCCGTACATAGTACATACGTCGGCTCCACGAGAGATCAAAAAGCGGCCAATCTGAACGAAAGTGAGCACGGCCGTTATAAAGGCGTGCTAAAAGACTCAGGCCTCGATACGCGACTTCGACGCTGCGTAGTGTCTACAACGGCCAGGACAACACATAAAAAAGATTAAGTCACGGGGAAGTCGGGACACGAACAGCGGTGTGATTCCCTTGTCGTTCGTTCTATTCATGTCTGCCCCTGCACCAACTAGTTCACTTACAACCTCTTCTTGGCCAGCGCTCACTAAATATAGGACATTTAATCAAAATCATATAACAACGCCTGTCGCACCAACCTGCAATGTGTAGGGCGGTCCATCCACTATCATCTGCTTTGTCGATCTCGGCCCCGTTCGCTAGCAAGTACGTGACTACGTCTAGATGGCCTGCTGATGCAGCCCAGTGTAGCGGTGTACGACTGTCCTGCATATACCCATGTTTCCATAGGATGCATCTGTGCCGCGAGAATGACACCCACAGAATCGACAGTGTTGATAGAAGCTGGGTTCTCCGAGACGAAAGAACGCAATAAAGATAGCTGATCTTAGGTCAAGAAGCTTGTCAACTGAAAGTAAATGCATGTAAATTCCCAAAAAAACATACTGTTCTGGGCCGCCGAATGAACAGAGATAGACATTTTGCCTCCAAAGCACAAAGAATATCAATTCAAAGATTAGTGATACACGGCCGAGATGACGAAAGCCTCGTTCAACCGCTTCGAGGTGTGGATGTAGACGGCCCGGATTTCCGGTGACTTATGAATTATATATAGGGCAAAAACTTCCCAGGCTGGGAGAAGTACATCCGCATACCTAGTCGACCTACGATGATAAGACCCAAAGGTAATGAAATGAATCAGATAGAGAAAGAGAAAATAAAGGTAGGATCTCGCAGTGGTAGATACTAGCAGTCCGCGGTCCGTAACAGTAGTCATAAAGCACACTCACTCACTGGTGCCCACGGGCTATCATGCTCTGCCTCATCTTGGAGAATAGGCCAGATCGAGGGGACGCTTGGTCTTGCGCTGCCGGGCTACGCGGAAACACCGAGAGACTAGGATCCTCGCGCAACGCACACAGCCCAGACAAAATACTCAATCTAGTACGGGCGGGAGGGACCCGCATATTTCTACGAACGAACAAACGCGAGCGTGGGAGAACGGGATACTCGTAGGCCTCGATAGACGGCCTCGAGATGAGTTCAAATCCAGATGTTGTCGTAGTTCCCTTCCGTGATAACCCCGGTAGAACCACACCGTGACCGATCGGTTCCAGCTGGTTGAGGAGGTATGAAACATATTCTGGCATCGGTTCTGCCTCCATGTCGGCGCTCAACGCTGCAAGCAGCTCCTCATCGGATGGTTGTGCTGGTACGTATATGACCGCAAAACCGGGCTGTGTACGAGCCTGGGTGTCGTCGAGAGGAGTAACTGGAACATTTGGGAAGGTGGGCGCGGTGTATATGCCTTGCGGAGTGGAGGATGGCTCGGTGACGAGAGAATCAACATCTATTTTACGGAAGTAAGTTGGTTCCGGTGGCGAGGGAGGTCTTTGTGGAGTGAGGGATACGAGAGAAAGCTCGCAGTTGGTAACATGTGGCGTGGAAGGGAAAGGCTTCAATTTCATCGGCGCCCGCAGTGTAGTTGTTAGTGGCCATTTTCGCAATTGTGGGGGCTCCACGTTGTGTTTGGAGATCATACGCGTCTGTTGAATAGAACGCGAAAACCTAGGTTGTATCAAAGATGTAGTTGTCCGCGTGGGGGAATGGGAGAAGAAATAAGCCAGGTTTGCATCCTTTCGAGTCTTTCGTGTAGATGGAATTACGGCATCTGATGGAGCGGGGCGACCCGTCGAAGTACCCGCGTGAGGAAGATCTTTCTCGGCCGAGGCAATCCAGCGCTCTAGCATCCACCGCGTGCGGAGCAACGCCTGGTGTGTTACTTGGTCGGTGGTATCATCCTGGAGAAGCTGGCGTAGCTCTGCGAGACGTGTCTTGGCATCACTAAGGCGTAACGAGAGCTGTTTTATGGCATACTGCATCGAAGGCCTGGATGAAAAACTTCCCTCGTACTCGGCGGGTCTTCTCAAAGCCGCAACCAGGGCAAATTCCTCACGCGAATAGCGCTGCTGTCGACGGGCGCGAAGGGTTGCTCGCTTTTGCAGAGCGAGTCTCGCAGAAACGGTGGAAGAGGGTACAGGAGAGGACAAGACTGGAGATTTGCCAAATGACTGGGAAGGAGGTGTAGCAAGGGTGCAGAGGAGCTCAGCAGAAGTTATCGAGGGCTGCCCGTAGATGGCACCAATATCCGATCTTCTGTCCAAAACCATTAATGAGCCACAAAAATCTAGGGATAAGACACGTACAAAGGAACAGAGAGACAAGGGGCATTTCGCTTTCGCTCAATCTGGAGTCCATTCGTACACTCCTATATACCGTAATGAACGGGGAGCCATTCAACGGAGAATGCCAACGACGCACATTTAGCATGATAGTCACGGGCCTTTCCTCTTTAACTATCTTGAGGCTCGACGTGCGTGGCATCCGTAGTGACCGTTGCTTAGCGGGAACGAGGGAGATGCCAGGTCCCACTGTACCCAGGCGCGCCCGGGGGTATGGACGAAGGGACCCGGTGCGAGTCGGAGGTCGCGCAGCTGTGGAAGATTTCTCTTGCTCATAAGATTCGATTAATTTTCGGACGTTCATGGTTTGGAGGGTGGTATCATTCAGGCAAGGAAAAGATGGGTTGTGAGAAAGACCGTGGAGGAAATTTATACTGGAACTTTTGGGTGCAAACAGATTTTCGTTAAATGGAGACGGGAAAGGAGCGTTGTGGCTGGCAAAGCAGGGTCGGTGCGTGCGTGCTTCAAGCAATAGCAATGGAGAACGAGGCGTGTAAGAGAAAAGGCTCCTCACAAAGTCAACCTGAACCGAAAGTCAACCCTGAACCGAACAGGCTCAGTGTGACGTGTGACGTTTTACAGCGCTTTCGGAAATTGTTGCCGTGTCGTTTTTTTGGTGAATTTTAATAAAAAACTGAAAAAAAAATCGAAACACAAAAAAAAGCATTACTCTGATGAAGTGCAGCTGGAGAGGAGTTCAAACAGAGAGGGTAACTCTGTAGGAGATGAGATGTCTCACTCACTCCCAAGGGTGTATTTATAGTTCCTATGGTCTACATATGTCCATAAGCCCTTAAGGGGTGAGTACAGGCATCCACAATATCACATATACACTATATTCTACATTTGGGTGAGTCTGATGAGTCTGCACATACCCTGAGCCCTCAAAAGGGGTATGCATAAGTGTAGAACTGTGCTAAAAGGTCTGTATGTGAATGTAACTACGTGATTGGAAAGACAGTAGGTAAAGTGTCAATCTGAAACAGTTCAATCATACAATAATCAGGTCAGATAACAAAAGAGAGTTATTAGATTGGCCATAAGGGCATAATCACATTGTTCTAGGGTATCATATGTGTTGAGACGGAACGTCTGCGTGGCTATGCCCGGACCGGACAGTCTCACACTCAGGGGTTTGGTAGATCTGGCCCAGACATTACAAGGGGCACTTAATGCTCCAGGACAATTATGGACTTAGTGAGCACATGTTGGCACATGGACTGCATGGACACCTATGTACGTACGATACCTTAGAACAGTGTGATTACACCCTTATGGCTGATCTAAGAACTCTCTTTTGTTATCTGACCCAATTATTGTATGATCAAACTGTTTCAGATTGACACTTTACCTACTGTCTTTACGATCAGTTAGTTACGGTCACATACGGACCTTTTAGTATGGTTCTACACTTATGCGTACCCCTTCTGAGGGCTCAGGGTATGTGCAGACTCATTGGACTCATCCATATGTAGAATATTGTAATTATGCGATATAGTGGATGCCTGTACTCACCCCTTAAGGGTTTATGGACATATGTAGACCATAGGGACTATAAATGCACCCTTGGGAGTGAGCAGGACGTCTCATCTCCTACAGAGTTCTTTCTCTGTGTGAACACCCTCTTCAGCTGCACTTCATCAGGTTATGGGCCCTGTGCTCTAAACTTACAACCACTACACAAAATTCTATCGCTCACAACTG
The DNA here is from genome assembly GCA_022376555.1 of Russula compacta. Lineage (NCBI taxonomy): Eukaryota > Fungi > Basidiomycota > Agaricomycetes > Russulales > Russulaceae > Russula > Russula compacta. The sequence continues at coordinate 184,471 of WTXH01000023.1, forward strand.
TTTCTAACAGTGAGTAAACGTCTTTGTTTGCTGTGTACTCCGACTAGCAGGATCCACTAAGCCCATGGGGATAAGCAACCTGGCTAGGTCTGTGCTGGGGTCTTAAGGACCTTGTGTGAGGTGCATCATGGACCTAGGCGTAGGTGACATGCACTAAACCCCCTCTAGCATTGCGCACTATACTACACATTACTATATCTTAGTGTAGAGCACCTTATGCGCTTAGGTGGGTCTGGGGAAGCCCAGACTGGCTATAGGCCTGGTGAATGGTTGGCTGTCTGCCCTTCAGTGGGAGCGGCTTTGGGTCTATCACAAGGTGGGGGTTAGTCACACCCCTAGCACTTGGGCCTAGTTACAACTGCGCCACACTACATAAACAAAGTAGACACATGGTAGTCTAGGCATATGGGTCTGACTGGCATAAGTACCTGTTGTGGCCTCTGGGGTGCAACGCCCCACAGTCAGGATATCTATGCCCTAGCTACTTAAGTCATGTGCCCAATCATCTAGGTGTTAATCAGAGACTCCGTGGACCCACTAGAGCAGCAGACATTTCACGTCTGCGTCCTCTAGGGAAGTGGCTGCTGGCTCATCTCTGACATGACTCCCCTGGAGCTGCAGGTAGCGCTTCTGTGGTACTAGAACTACTATAAAAACTTCACACTACCTACCATACATAGAAGCGCACGCAGAGGCAGGACACATTGGTGTTCTGGCCATACAGTACCACAGACAGGAGGTGGCACTCCATTGCACCTGTGTGCTAGCAGGGACTTGTGCTGACTGCTCCTCAGCACAGTCACAACATGTCCTCTCGACCCAATACTCCCACCAACACAGTCTTGGGCAATGTGCCCCTTTCACAGCCAGCTATAATGACGCGCATCTCGAATGCATTCCAGTCAAGTTTCACCATACCATCGGGAGTCAAGCTCCCACAGTTTGATGGTACCGGGTGGTCGGAATGGTCCAGCACCTTCAAAGTGATCTTAATGATCTACGAAGCAGAAGACCACTTGCGCTTCCAGAGCTGTCCAACCAGCACCAATGTAGACAAGTGGAACAATATGCAATGCCAACTCAAGGCATACTTCCAACTCTACATGACCGTGGGAGTCATCTCCCAGATTGCTGATGAGAACACCTACCTGACACTCAAAGATAGGTGGGATCAGCTCAAGAGACTCTATGGTGAAGTCTCTGGAAGCACCACCATCTTCAATGATTGGATTGTGCTCACTCAAGCTAGGCTGGATGAAAGTCAGCCAATGGGACCTCAGCTCACCAAGCTGAATGAGTCCTGCATCAACCCTGCCAATGCCAAGATGGGTGTCACTGACACCCAATATTGTTTTATCATACTCCACACTCTCCCCGACTCCTACAAGGTCTTGACCTCTACCATCCTTGCCACTGGCAACCCCACACTGCTTCAACTGGGCAAAATCATAGCCCACATTCAGAATGAAGAAGGTCGTAGGACTGGCAGCTCCACCTCCCTCAATGCAATTGCCCCAATCAAGGGGAAAGGCAAAGGCAAAAGCGGCTCCAATAAAAAGGAGAAGCATGCCGATCTTGTTTGCCATTACTGCAACAAGAAAGGGCACATCAAGCCCGATTGCTGAAAGAAGAAGAAGGATGAGGCAGATGCTTAAAAGAAGCAGGAGAGCACCAGCGGCAACAAGGCTGTAAATAGTCATGTCATAGACACAACTGCCTCCATTGAGGAGGTCAATGACATTGGTGTTTCCTTGTATGCTGCGAGTAAATTGCGTTGGTTAATGGACAGTGGGGCAACCCATCACATCACTCCCAACCGCTCCGATTTCATCACCTATACACCAGTTAAAGGGACCATATGTCTCAGTGACAAACAGGGTACTGTGATATCACAGTTAGGTGTGGGAACCACTGTGTTCACAAGCCCGCAGGGAGTACGGATCACCCTTAAAGATGCTATCTATGCGCCCAGTGTAGGAAATTGCATTCTATCACTCAGATCCATTCTGGATAAAGGGGCTGCCATACCTTTCCACTTGTGTGGCTTCGACATCATTGTCACAAACAAAGTCGTGGCCTCAGGATACTGTGAAGGTCAACTCTTCTGGGTTGACTCTGATACCAGGGCACTGAATACGCACCGAAAGGAGTCCACCACACTCCACACCTGGCATCAGCGCATGGGGCATATGTCCCATTGCACACTAAAAGAGCATGGTCCCTCTGCCTTGCAAGGCATGGACTTCTCTGGTGTCGACATGGCAATACCTACATTGTGCCATGGCTGTGAGACAGGGAAATCCACTCGCAAACCCTTCCTGTCCTCCTCCAAGAGGGTGACCCAAATATTAGAAATTGTTCACTTGGACTTAGTGGGTCCTATGCAGACCAAGTCATTGCATGGCTCCTTCTATATGGCCACCTTTATTGACGACTACACTAGCCTTGCAGTTGTCTACTTCCTAAAAACAAAAGACCAGTTTCTGGATGCATTCAAAAATTATATTAATTGGGCTATGACCCAAACCTCCAAAAAACTACACATCCTATGGTCTGATAGAGGTGGCGAATACACAGGGGCTACAGTCTGAGCCTATCTGAATGAGAAGGGTATAGAACACCAGTTGATGATGCTGGGTACACCCCAGCAGAACAGAAAAGCCAAGCAGTTCAACTGCACCATTATGGATAAGGCAATGTCCATGCTTCACCAAGCTGGCTTGTCAAATGGCTTCTGGGAGCACACTGTAAGCACCATGGTTCATGTCTACAACCACACTCCCATCCACTCGCTGGCATGGAAGACCCCTCATAAGCAATGGAATGCTGGTCACATTCCAGACATCTCATACTTCCACATCTTTGGATGTCACGCTGGATGGAGTGTGGCGGTTCTGTCAATAATTCTGTCTGGCAGCCTCCTTGGCTGTTCATTCTATTGCTATGAGGGGTAGGGCGTCTGGCCTGTCTCTGTCTTTCTGTTGTATGCGTAGGATGATATCTGCGTTGGTGACTGTTGTCTTGGTCGTCTTCTGTGGAGTTCTAACGCCTTTGTTAGAATGGCTGTGGGTAGTGGCGGTGCTGGCTGCTGTTGTTCCCTATCTCCTGAAGGAGGAAGGGGATCTAGATGCGAAGGAGTCAATTTGGATACTATATCCAAAGGAAGGCATGTCTGGAGTGCTGATACGCCTTGTATTGCACTTAGTTCATTGGTATGTCACTAAGGTCGTGAATGGAAGGAGCTGCTCCTTCCTGCTGGGTTTCTGGTGCAGATAGGGTGATTTTATAGAGCACTGAGAAGTCCGTTACTCAGTGACCTTCGTCTGTCTGGAGCGAAGAAAGGCAATGCCTTTCTGAGCGCTTAACGTATGTGTCGGGGTTCGAAGAGTTCCCAATCGGGACTCGGTTTACTATATATGGTAGATTAAGTGAAATGCATCACTAAGTTGCTTAGCAGACCCTAGGGTATGTTCTAGGGCGCAAGTGGGAGGGGAAGGGGCTGGGAAGCTTTGGATCACTCGGAGGGTTGCTCTGAGAATGTCTAAGATTCACAAGAGACCAAGCTTAAGGCTTTGGTCCCCTTCTATGAGCGTATTTATACACGACTGTTTAAGTGGAGTCTTCGGCAGCGTCTGACGTGTTTCAGTGGCAGTAAGGCCACGAAAACCGTTGGCAGATTAGTGTAAGTAACTTAGTAACAAGCCGAGGCAACACAACAGCAGAAGGGATTGGCAGGAGTGTAATAGCGGTAGTGTAAGGTAAGGGGGGGAAGTGGTAACGACTCTAGCTGAACTGTGGGAAATATGTATGTATAAGGTAAGAATATTAGTAAGCGTGAGTGTCCCAATAGTCCACCATGACATTGGATGCAAGGCATACATGCATGTGCCAGCTGACAAGCAACAGAAGCTTGATGCAAAAGTGTTGCCTGTTGTCTTCATTGGGTATGAGGCTGGTAGTAAGGGATACCACCTCTGGGATAAAAGTACCCACTCCGTTTGAGTGTCAAGGGATGTGACATTTGACGAGAGTAGCTTTCCCACTGTAGACAAAGAGACTGAGCCCTCGACACACCAAGGGCTCACTGCATCTCCTCCTCCTATTCCCATTCCATTCATTCCAGCGAATGCAGAACCTAACATGTCTGCACTGCCACTACCCCCACACGCAGCATCACCTACTTCCTCTTCTGAGGATGAAGATCAGGTTGATGATTTACTTGAACCCAAAGTAGAGCGGCCTGCTACACTGCCCACCCAAGGCACTCTTCCCCCTTCCACACCTATTGCTAAGTGCCCTCCTCCTTCTATGCCACCACCCTGCCCTTCTGCTTTGCAAACTTATAAGCAAGCAGAAGAGTCTTCACTGGATCCTATGATTCTGGGGGGATTTGCCAAGTGCTTTGTCGCTCCCAGGCAATTGGCGCATGTGCCTGTACCAAATTGAAGGTACTTTAATGAGGATAACGCTGAGGTGCCTGGCGCCCAGCAGCTAGGGCACACGGAGTTGTTTGCTGCGGCTTATGTAGGATGGGATCTGGTTACATATGCTGAGGCTCTAAAGTCTAAAGATGCCAATGAGTGGCAGAAGGCCTGTCAATACAAGATAGATGCCTTAGCTAAAAATGACACATGGGAGTTAGTCGATCTCCTGGTGGGCTGCAAAGCTGTAAAATCGAAATGGGTATTCAAGTTGAAAGCCAATGGCTGCTTCCATGCCCAGCTAGTGGTGAAGGGATTTATGCAGATCCCTGGTATAGACTATGATGAAACCTTCTCCCCCATTGCATGTTTTGAGTCTCTCAGACTCCTCCTAGCATTAGCTGCGCTGGAAGACTGGCACATACACCAGATGGACGTCAAATTGGCATTCCTCAATGGTGTGCTCGACGAGGAGATTTACATCGAGCAACCACAGGGTTTTGTTGTCACTGGAAAGGAGAATAAAGTATGCAGGCTCAAAAAATCTATTTATGGTCTCAAACAAGCCTCCTGCACATGGAACTTGCAATTCCATGGATTCCTTTTGGAACTCAGCTTTAAGTGGATGTTCTCTGATGCTGGAGTTTACATTTATGTGATGTCCTCATCATGGGAGGAGGATTCACCTCCATTGATTGTCATTTTATATGTTGATGACATCACTATTATGGGTGCTTCTTTAGAAGCCATCAAGTGTTTAAAAGAGGATCTACAGAAGCATTACAAAATGTCAGACCTTGGGGAAATAGAGTCCCATCTGGGGATTCGAATCACCTGCAACAGGTCATGTAACTGCATTAAGATCAACCAGTCTGGTTATGTACATGATGTACTAGAACACTTTGGCATGTTGGACACAAACCTGCATAATACCCCACTACCAGCTGGTGCAGACATGCACCTGGTCAAAAACACTGAGCAGGCCTCCCTTGCAGAGATTAAACACTACCAAAGCCTCATAGGCAGCCTGCTTTATGTACAAATTGGCACTTGTCCAGACATTTCCTTTGCTGTATCACGTTTGGCCCAGTATGCAGCAAACCCCTCCAAACAACATCTATGCCTTGCCCAATACATTCTATCCTATCTAGTGGGAACTAAGGACATGCACTTGTGCTATGATGGGGCCAATGGCGATGGCCTACATGGCTACTCTGACTCCTCTATGGGAGACAATATAGAGGATTGTCATTCTACTTCCGGTTATGTATTCTTGCTAGCTAATGGTGCAATTTCCTGGTCATCCCATAAATAAAGGACCATCGCCCAAAGCACATCTGAGGCAGAGTACATGGCCCTGGCCGATGTGGCCAACCAAGCTGTCTGGTACCAAGGTTTCTTGAAGGAACTTGGGTACACTGTCGAGGACCCTGTCCCTCTTCATGGTGACAACAAAGGCACAGTTGACCTCATGCTAAACCCAGTCACTGGCTGTCAATCCAAGCACATTGACATTAAGCATCATGTCATTTACGAGTACATAGAGGATGGTCAAATTTCTCTAATATGTACACCTATGGAAGAAATGGTTGCAGACGGCTTCACCAAGTCACTTTTGCACACCCTCCTTCTGTGCTTCAATCCCGACATGGGTCTTTGTGCTCCATAATTGTTGGATCACAGGGGGATGTTGAGATGGAATGTCTGCATGGCTATGCCTGGACCGGACAGTCTCACACTCAGGGGTTCAGTAGATCCGGCCCGGACATTACAAGGGGCACTTAATGCTCCAGGACAATTATGGACTTAGTGAGCACATGTCAGCACATGGACTGCATGGACACCTACGTACGTACGATACCCTAGAACAATGTGATTATGCCCTTATGGCTGATCTAAGAACTCTCTTTTGTTATCTGACCCAATTATTGTATGATTGAACTGTTTCAGATTGACACTTTACCTACTGTCTTTACGATCAGTTAGTTACGGTCACATATAGACCTTTTAGTATGGTTCTACGCTTACACATACCCCTTCTGAGGGCTCAGGATATGTGCAGACTCATTGGACTCATCCATATGTAGAATATTGTAATTATGCGATATAGTGGACACCTGTACTCACCCCTTAAGGGTTTATGGACATATGTAGACCATAGGGACTATAAATGCACCCTTGGGAGTGAGCAAGACATCTCATCTCCTACAGAGTTCTTTCTCTGTGTGAACACCCTCTTCAGCTGCACTTCATCAAGGGGTAGGCCCACTGTCTCCCACTTTCTCCTGTTGTTGTTGTGTCATTCACAGCTCCTGCAGAAGACCCACAATTGTGGGCTTCTCTGAGTACAGGAGCTGATGACAATGACAACACCATCTCATTATCATTGGGGCTGGGGCTAGGATGTTGTGGTGGACAGTGGGCACACTTTGGCTTACTAATATTTTGTCCATATGTGTATGTATTTCTCATGGTCTGGCTGGAGTTGTCATCACCTCCCCCACCTTACTTTACACACCCTCTATTACACTCCTGCTGCCTCATTCCACTGTTGTGTTGTCTTGGCTCCTTACTAAAACACTAACACTAATATGCCGATGGTTTTTGTGGCCTTACTGCTGCTGAAATGTGTCAAGCATTGCTGGAAATTCTGCTTAAATACTTGTACATAAATATGCTCATAGAATGGGACCAAAGCCCTAAGCTTGGTCTCTTGTGAATCCTAGACATTCTCAGAGCAATCCTCTGAGTGATCTGAAGCATCAAAGCCCCTTTCCCCTTTCCACTTGCACCCTAGAACATACCCTAGGGTCTGCTAAGTGACTTAGTGATGTGTTTCACTTAATCTACTATATATAGTAAACTGAGTCCTGATTGGGAACTCTTTGAACTCTGATGCATATGTTAAGCGCTCAGAAAGGCATTGCCTTTCTTTGCTTCAGACAGATGAAGGTCACTGAGTAATGGACCTCTCAGTGCTCTATAGAACCACCCTCTGCACTAGCAATGCAGAACCAAGAAGCAGCTCCTTCCATTCATGAGCTTAGTGGCATACCAATGAACTAAGTGCAATACAAGGTGTATCAGCACTCCAGACATCCCTTCCTTTAGATACATGTCTTAAGTATCCAAATTGACTCCTTCACACCTAGATCCCCTTCCTCCTTCAGGAAACAAAGGATGAATACAGCCAGCACCACCACTACCAACAGCTGTTCTAACAAGGCATTAGAACTCCACAGAAGACAACCAAGATAACAGTCACCAACACAGATATCATCATATACTTACAACAGAGGATAGAACAGACAAACTAACTCCCAGACAGAGGAACAAGCAGCCAAGGGAGATGCCAGACAGAAACATCAACAGAACCACCATGCTCAGTCTAGCGTGATATTAGACCAAGCTTATCAGTCACTATGGAAGAATTCCAAAGAGAACCACTTGTCTACCATAAAGCTTTTGAAGGAAGCCAGAGGGTCCACCTTGAATGAAGATCAGAACCAAATCTCCCAGATTACATCACAGGACAAAACATCTATTGGAAAGTCCAAGGAACATACCAAGGATACACCCTTGACATCCCCAGCACAAATACCAGTGCAATCAGAAGATACCCAGTTGAATTCATCCATGGATACTGGTATGCCCTCACCAGAGATGAAAATGGTGTTCTTTGGGCATACAACTCAGACAGAATTGAACATGGAGGAGCAGGAACAGGATATCCATCAGTAGACAACCCCTACCACCCCAATTACCAGGCTCAGCAAGTCACATTAACCCCTGCAGTAGTTGCAGAAGAACTAGAAGTCACAGCACCAGAAACTCACACACCCCACACCCATTCCACCAACCTTCACTCCCCTAGAGAACCAAGAAGTGAAGCACACAACTCCTCTGAAGAAGGAAATGAAGATGAACACACTGCCAGTGAAGGATCTGAAGACAGACCTCATACACCAGAAGAAGCTGACCCCCCTACATACCACAAAGTAACTCCTGCACACCACAAGGAAATTGAAGCTTCATAACCCCAAGAACAAGAACCACACCTCCCAGAAGATGTTGAACAACTAGGTGAACAAGTCAACCTTCTAGCAATCTATCACATTGGGCCACAAATCCAAATAACCCCAGCAGACCAACAACCAGACCCACCACTGCCTCAGCCACCCATACAAGTCTTTATGGCCAACGTACTGCCCCAACAACCTCAACAACCCCAGCCACCCACAGGAGGACCACCCCCAGGTCCACAACAAGCAGGAGCACAAGCTGCTCCTCCTCCAGGCAATGGAAAATGGACTGGCACACCCCCAGAAATATACACAGGAGACAGCAGTCAAAGCAACAAGTTCCTAAGGGAGTTCAACTCTACAAACTGCTCAATGAAGACAATGAAGCAATGCAAGTCCCATACAAGTGAGCAGCCTTAGCCTTATCCTATATCAGAGGACCCCTAGTCAATGACTGGGTCTACCAACAAGTTGATCACCTTAGCGATCAACACCACACCAACAATGTACCCATGCAGGATGAAGTCCACTGGGCAGAATTTGAAACAGCTTTTACCACTGCATTCACCAATATCCACAAGGTTACCAAAGCTACCACCATGCTCCAACAACTCAGAATGAAACAAGGCAACCTATATGGATATATAGCTCAGTTCAAGAGCCTAACTATGAAAGCTGGATATGCACTTGATGCCCTAGGAATGCTACAAATGTTCCTACAAGGACTACCATCTGGTTTAGGACAACGAACACTCAGAATGCACCCTGGACTAACCACCTTTGATGGTTATGTCCAGGCAGTCCAGAAGGAATCCAAAGTACAGGAGCATGAGAACCTGATCTTTGGAGAAGGGAAATGGCCCATGCCAAACTGGGGACCCAAGAGACCACCACCCTGCCATGCCGCCACACCTCCTAGACCCTAGTTCACCCAGAGACATCCTTACACCAATGGTACTCCTATGCAAGTGGATACCATTAGGAAAGCAGACACAGACGAAGCTAAGAAGAAGCACAGAGAAGAAGGACAATGCTTCAAATGTAGCAAGCAATGGCATATGGCCAAGAACTGCCCCACCAAGAAGAGGCCACTCCAGAAACCATCTTACATTAAGATGGTCCAAAGTATCAATGAATACTATGAAGAAGAAGATGAGGAAATGGAAGAGGTTGAAGAAGAACCTCAAGAAATGGACGAAATTGAAGATATGGTCAATAGAATGGTCACCTTCTCTGACAACAAGAATGTGCAATGGATGAATGCAATACAAGCCAAAGGAGTGGATTGTTTGACCACCTGAATGACACAGCCATCATTCGGGCACTGTTCACAAATAACATATTTGTACCTAAGATTTGATCAGTACAAACCCAAATAATACTATGTTTATGGAACAGAAGGGCCAACACAACAGCACTTGTGGACAGCAGAGCCACAGAAAATTTCATCCACCACAAGCTCATAAAGTGGTTTCAGATCCCCACAGTACCCCTCCAGAAACCAAGAATTGCCAGGAACATTGATGGAACCATCAACCAGGCTGGGAAAATTACTGACAAAGTAGAACTCAAAATTTGACATCAAGGAATCACAAAAAAATTCCCCTTCTTTGTCACTAACTTAGGACATGATAACATTGTCCTGGGATACCCATTCCTACCCACCAATGAACCAAAGATTGATTGGAAGAAGGGAACCATTGAAGGAAGCATTGTGGCATCCACAGCCGATGCTCACAAATGGAAGGTGCTTTCCCAGATCTGGAAAACCACCATATCTACACACTTAGCAATCCAAGAAGCAGAAAAGAAAGACAAGAAGACCTGGGATCAAATAGTACTGGAAAAATACTACCCATTCCAGAAAGTCTTCAGTGAAGAAGTGTCAAAGCAGATCCTGGAATCAAAACCTTGGGACCATGCTATAGATCTAAAACCAGATGTTCCAGCATCATTTGACTGTAAAGTCTACCCCCTATCACCTAAAGAACAAGAAGCATTGGAAGAGTTCCTAAAGGGACATCAGGAAAAGAAATACATTGAACCTTCCAAATTGCCATACACCTCCCCCTTCTTCTTTGTTAAAAAGAAGGATGGAAAACTACAACCAGTCCAAGACTATAGAAAACTCAATAAATAAACCATCCCAAACAACTACCCCTACCCTTGATTAGAGACCTAATACCTCAACTTGCAGGGAAGAAACACTTCACCAAATTTGATGTATGTTGGGGGTACAACAACATCCTTATCTGACCAGAGGACCAGCATAAAGCAGCCTTTAAAACAAACAGAGGCTTCTTTCAACCAAAAGTAATGTACTTTGGAATGAGGAATGCCCCAGCCACATTCCAAAGTATGATGGACTTCATCTTCAGAGACCAATTAGCCAAAGGGAATGTGTTCATCTATATGGATGACATCCTCATTGCCACCAATGGAACTTGGGAGGACCACTACAAAGAAGTAATCAAGGTCCTAGAAGTCTTACAAGAAAATGACCTCTATCTCAAACCAGAGAAGTGCGACTTCCACAAAACAGAAGTGGAATATCTAGGAATGCTAGTAGAAAGTGGATGTGTCAAAATGGATCCAGTCAAAGTCAAAGGAATTATGGACTGGCCCATCCCTATGACAGTTAGGGAACTCAGGGCCTTCCTAGGCTTTGGAAACTTCTACAAAGACTTCATTGATCATTATTCCCTAATTGTGCAACCACTTCATGAACTAACAAAGAAGAGCAAGAAATGGGAATGGAGCCAAAAAGCAGCCAACGAAGCATTTCAATACCTCAAGAATAAATTCACATCCTATCCCATCCTCTGGAATGCTGATCAAACCAAACCATTCACACTAGACACAGATGCATCAGACTATGCCATTGGAGCCACCCTAACACAGGAATTTGAAGATGGACAACACCCAGTTGTGTTCTTTTCAAAGTCACTCAACCAAGCGGAACCCAACTATGACATCTATGACAGAGAACTGCTGGCAATAGTTCAGCAGTCAAATTCTTCAAACACTTCCTTCTAGGAGCTAGGCATCAAATCAAAGTGTGCTCAGACCATGACAACCTGAAATACTTCTGAGTGGTGTGAAAAGTAACACCTAGACAAGCAAGATGGATAAACTACTTGGCAGACTATGACTTCATCATCCACCACTTTCCAGGAAAACAAAATACCATTGCAGACCTTGTATTATGAAGAAAAGACCTTGAAGAGGGGGTAAATAATGAACAAACCACCATCCTCCCTGATAACCTATTCATTTGAACTCTTTACCTCCCAAATGACAACAAGAAGCAACAACAAACCCTCAAAGAAATACATGATGCACCCACAGGTGGCCACCCAGGAATCTCAAACACTTGGGACCTAGTCAAAAGATGCTACCATGGCCCCAAACTTTGAGAATTTGTCAAAAAATACATCAAAGGATGTGCCAAATGTCAGGAAGATAAGACCATCTGAGCCATAAAAGCCCCCTACACCACTTTGACACCCCAGTGGAAGAAGGACCTTTCCAATACATGTCCATGGACTTCATAACTGAATTACCAAAGTCCAAAGGATATGACACCATCCTCACCATCATAGACCAGGGGTGTTCCAAAGCAGTCAAATTCCTACCCTGTAACAAGGAAATCACCAGAGAAGGAGTAGCACAACTGTACCTTCAGCACCTCTTTCCCTGGTTTGGAACCCCCAAATGCATCATATCCAACAGAGACCCTCATTTCACTGGAAACTTCACAAGAACATTATGCAAAGCAATAGACACCAAACAAAACCTTAATACCGTGTTTCACCCTAGAACTGATGGACAAAGCAAATGCATAAATCAATGGGTTGAAACATTCCTGAGACACTTTGTCAATAGAAGACAAGACAACTGGGCCACATACCTTCCAGTGGCAGAATTTGTGCACAATTCATGGAAACATGAAGGAACGTGCCACACACCCCATCAGTTAATCATGGGGTGTAACCCTCAGGCAATCTGGACAAAAGGAGAGAAAGAAGTACCAGCTGTAGACATCAGACTCAAGGAACTAACCAAAACAAGGGAAATTGCATATCAAGCCCTACAGAAAAGACAGCCATAACAAAACCAGTTAGAACATTCAAGACTGGAGATGAAGTCTGGCTAGATGCATAAAACATAAAGACGAAGGCACCATCAAAGAAGATGGAACCAAAATGCTTAGGACCCTTAATTATCAAGAAAAGGATATCTCCGGTTGCTTATCAGCTCAATTTCCCAGCACACATGCATATACATCCAGTGTTTCATGTGGATCTATTATTGCCCTATATGGAAACCATGGAGTACAGCATCTCATTCAAATGCCCAGCACCTGAAACAGTCAAAGGAGAAGAAGAGTATGAAGTAGATGAAATCATTGCAGAAAGGAAATATGGATGAAAAAGACAATGGCAATACCTAGTCAAATGGAAAGGCTACCCTGGATTGGACAATTCATGGGTCAGCAGCAATGACCTGCACACACCAGAGCTACTTAATGAATTCCACTGATCCCAATCACCCAACCATCTATAAAAGCACCCTCTAAATACCTCCAAATGACAGCAGTGAACCCTCACTACTACACTTCCACTTCTAACTAAACAAACTACCCAACAACACCCTCCTACATTACCAGCAGATCTCCCCACCACCTGCAACCATTCAGTCCTCAAATCCTATAACATGTCCACCTTCCCCACCTCCTGTGAATGCACCACCCCCCTATGCACCACCAACCAGTTCACTTTGCTTGACATTGAAAATTATACCAATAGTGATGCTTATAAGGTTCGCTCACCAAGCACCTCTCCTCCTCCCCTTGAATCAGCCACCACATCTCCCACCTCCACCACCCTTGATTCTGCCCCAATATCCATGAGGATCTGAGCAAACCTCGATGACCTCCTCAATGCCATCGACTAGAGTACCCAGCATAATCTCCACCCCTCCACTGACATCTCATCCTCTGATGAGGAACCAGGAAGTACAGACAAATGTGTCACCATACACCTGGACAACACTGCAACAAATAAAGTTGGTGCAGCCCTTTGAGCCCTTCAGTACAAATGCACCTGCACCTATGACAAGGGGGAGGAAGAGGATGAGAGAACCTGGACCCAAAATGAGAACAAGAGGGAGAACTGAGAGCAGGGGGAATATGAGGCAGAGGAAGACGACCCCCATTCCAGACCAGGATGGATTCAGACCACTAATGAACCATTTACAGTCCCCACAATCACAGGAGGGGCCCTGTCACTGGTGTAGACTGTGACTGTGATAGCTGGACTTCAGCTGTAAATGGAACATCTGCACTGCTAGTGGAAAGTGGAAAGCATGCCACAAGTCTCCCCCTGGGGCAACAACAAGGTCACAAAAGCCTGTATACTCCTAGTCAAGGACTAGACAGGGACAGGACAAGAGACTCGACTTAGAGAGTCCTTGCCTGAGCGCCTAATGTGCTTATATACATGATAGGCCTAGGGCCTAGACTCCCAATCCATATTAGTACAGTATAGTAAGTGTCGTATAGTAAGCTGAGCAATCCGCTTACCAAGCAGTAATCTAAAGATAGCGCACTCACTAAAGCGCTGACTGATACCTTAGCAATACTAAGGAGCTTCCAAAGCTTCTACTCATTGCTCCTGACTAACCATTAGTCAAGCACAGTCATAGTGCTTACTCAAGTGTCCTAACTTTGTCATCCTGCCTTGCAGGCATCCTACTAAGCATTGTCCATGCCGTATCGTGTATGCTGGCCTGAATGGCATAACCGGGCCACACTTCCGAATCCTGTCTTGAACATCCATGAGCCATACTTACCTCCTTGTTGCCTAACGATCAGCCCTCCAGAGTCCTGCCAGACTCTATCCTTGGGCTCCAACACCTCAATCTGCCCTCAAGGGACTCACCAGCCCCAATCCTTGGGCTCCTACACCTTCTGCTCGATGTCCCCATGGTTCTCTAGCTTGCCAGCTAGCCACGCTGTGACAGGCCCTCTTTGCCCCCTATCACAAATACCACCTCAACAACCCAAAATACCCCCTTATCAGCACCACCCTTGGCAAGGGAAAAGAAGTATTCACCACCCTCCTCCATCCCAGCCCAGTACCACACAAGAGCCCTTACATCACATCAATGCAGAAATGAATCTTCTCTGGAAGAGAACCCTTCCAGAGACAAGTCACCAAAATTGCAATGATGGAGGATGATGAGTCATTTCTCTCAGGTTTGGTGGCTTACAGGCTGTGGGAGCATGAAGTAATGTACACCCAACAAGAACTTGCCAGGGTGAACATCAAAATTGCATTCCAGAAGATCAAGTTCATGGAATGGTACAGGGCACTTTAAGATGCTAATGGGTACAGGAGGTTAGCAACTGGTCTCCAGGACTATGACCCCTGGGGAACCAATGAACAGGAAGCCCTCAAGCAAGTGCTACAAGGGTTTCAAGTCCCCCTCCATTTGTGCACCAGAAAAGTCAAAGGGGATTGGGGATTTGAAGACAATGAAGTCCCCCTCAAGAAAACAAAGAATAAAAGGTGCTCTAAATGCCGCAGCACCACTCACTACCACCATCACTGCCCTCAGAGAGTCAACCACAACCAGCAAAGACTCTAAACAGGGGATCATGTCATGGTGGACTATTGGCACACTCTTGCTTACTAATATTTTGTCTATATGCATATGTATTTCTTATGGTCCAGCTGGAGTCGTCATCACCTCCCCCACCTTACTTTACACACCCCCTATTACACTCCTGCTGCCTCATTCTGCTGTTGTGTTGTCTCAGCTCCATACTAAAACACTTACACTAATATGCCAATGGTTTTCATGGTCAATTGCTGCTGGAAACTCCACTTAAATACTTGTACATAAATATGCTTATAGAATGGGACCAAAGCCCTAAGCTTGGTCTCTTATGAATCCTAGACATTCTCAGAGCAATCCTCCAAGTGATCCGAAGCCTCAAAGCCCCTTCCCCTTTCCACTTGCACCCTAGAATGTACCCTAGGGTCTTGTCACAGAGCGGCTTGCACAGGGGCAAGAGAACTGCTGATGGCATGTGAAGATCACGTTTGACCCCCAAGCGTGGTAAGCCTGTCTGGGCCTGGGGTTGGTAAATACAGATTGGACTCATAGTCATCATGTATGTCAGTGTTGGTAAGCTCTCAGTCAGCATCTCAGTCAGCCGTATGGCCAGAACATGGCCAGGTTTCAATAGTCAGCAGTAGTTAGTCATGTACTTTATAGTATTTGTACACGAGCATGTACAGAGATGAGACTCTAAGTCAAGTCTCCTGTCAATTGGAGTAGTGACTTGGTTCTATCATCTCTAGGAGCAGCTGTGGCTTGTTTCGCTCTCCTTAGTATCTTCTGTGTCATTCTCTGCATTACCCAATTACCCAGTGGACCTGGGGTGGCTTCCAACTCTAGCACTATCAATGAGTTGCTTGAAAGCGAATGAAGCTATTATCTACCAGCAATAGTAGAGGCATCTGCTGAGTCCTCTTCCAAAACTAATCAGTAATTACAAGTACTGACAAGGTCTAACATGTCACTGTCATCGCTGGTGACCTTAGACTTGACTTCTTTTAACACCACGGCACCTGAAGAGAGACAATACATCACGCTCCCTATTGATAGGAGTCTAGCATGACAAAATACTGCCATCTACTGGGAGGACCAAATCTTCCCTTTCCATTCATACACCTTCAGGGTAGGAGGTATGCAAGTTAGAGCAGTATACTTGCAAGGAGAGCAGTGGTATGCACTCCACTGGGGGCATCAAGGAGAATCCCTGTTTCTAGGCCAAAAAATATCAGCAATCCACCAATACAATGGGAGACAGGAAGGAGAAGCCCCATACGACTACAAAGATGTCCCTATCATTCACAACTGGGAAAATGACTCTGAGAGTGATAAAGAAGGAGAGAGGTCCATTACTCAGTGACCTTCATCTGTCTGAAGCAAAGAAAGGCAATGCCTTTCTGAGTGCTTAATGTATGTGTCGGAGTTTGAAGAGTTCCCAATTGGGACTCGGTTTACTATATATGGTAGATTAAGTGAAACACATCACTAAGTTGCTTAGCAGACCCTAGGGTACATTCTAGGGCACAAGTGGGAGGGGAAAGGGGCTGTGAAGCTTCAGATCACTTGGAGGATTGCTCTGAAGAATGTCTAGGATTCACAAGAGACCAAGCTGAAGGCTTTGGTCCCGTTCTATGAGCATATTTATACATGACTATTTAAGCGGAGTTTCCAGCAGCGATTGATGTGTTTCAGTGGCAGTAAGGCCACGAAAACCATCGGCAGATTAGTGTAAGTATCTTAGTGAGTAGCTGAGGCAACACAACAGCAGTCTGGAGCAGCAAGAGCATAATAGAGGGTGTGTAAAGTAGGGTGGGGGAAGTGATGACGACTCTGGCCAGACCATGAGAAATACATACATATATGGACAGAATATTAGTAAGCATAAGTGTCCCAACTGTCCACCACAACATGACCCCCTGTTCAGAGTCTTTGCTGCTTGTGGTTGACTCGCAAGGGGCAGTGGTGGCAGTAATGGGTGGTGCTCTGACATTTGGAGCATTTCTTGTTGCATCTGTTGTGGGTGTGAGTGATTTCTTCATCAATAAAACCCCAATCTCCTTCGATCTTCCTGGTGCACAGGTGCATAGGGATGTGAAATCCCTTCAGTACTTGCCTTATGGCCTCTTGTTTAAGAGACCCAAGGGGTTGGTGACTTTGAAGGCCTGTCACTATCCTCCTATACACATCAGCCTCTTGGAGTCCTCCCATCCACTCTACCATTTTGATTTTTTGATAGGCCAATTCGATCTTGACCCGTGTTAATTCTTGCTCCATGAACATGACCTCTTGCTCCTAACATCTGTAAGCTCATAGCCCTGCAAGAAGGGACTCATCTGCTAGGTCTGCTGTGGCCCAGGTGACTGTTTGGGCAAAGGGCTCTCTTCCTGAGAAGATGTGCTTCTGTTGAGGTGTAATGTGTGGGCATGGGTATGGTACTGGGCTGGGATGAAGTAGGGAGGTGTAGACTGGCTCCCCTCTGCCCTGATGGGTGCTAATGAGGGGGTATTTGGTGTTCTGGACGTGGTATTTGTGGTAGGCAGCTGAGGTGGCTCCGCCATTTGGAAGGGGGACTGTGAAGGGTTCATCAGTGGTGGTGATCCACCCCTCGCCAGGGTGGCAGTCTGCATCATCCTCTTCCCAGTTGTCCTGCTCTTGGTTCTCTCTCTGGTTCTCATTACTGGTCCATACTTCCTCGTCATGCTCCTCCCCCTCCTCATATGCACATGGTCATTTGTACTGGAGGTGGCAAAGGGCATCTGCGATGTTATTTGTTGTAGTGTTATGCATGAGTACGGAGGTTCCTCCATTTGAGTCGTCGCATTTGCCATCTGGGAGGGTGACAAGGGTGGTATCTGTGTCCTGATTATTTCATTCCTTTCAGTCGAAAACATAGAGGAGGGCGTACAACCTGGTTGCAAGCCAGGTTGCATCTGCGGAGGTCTTGGAAGTGGGGGATTCTGGTTCCAAAGGAGGAGGCAAGGGGGAGTGTACTGCGCCAGCATCACTACTGGCACAATCCTCAAGATTAAGGACAGAGAATGGGTTGTAGCAGGATAGGGAGGTGGCTCGTTCGTAGGAGGTTGGGACGGTGGACATGTTGATTGGTTTGGTGACTGAATGTTGTGAAAGTTAGGAATGGTGGGAGCAGTGGTGGGGTAGGAGTGTGTTTGTGAGTGGGGTTGTAGGTAGGAGTGGGAGTGTAGTAGTGAGGGTTCACTGCTGTCGTTTGAAGGTAGTTTGGGGGGTGCTTTTATAGCTGGTTGGGTGATTGGGATCAGTGGAATTCGCTAAGTAGCTCCGATGCATGTAGGTCATTGCTGCTGACGCATGAATTGTCCAATCCAGGGTAGCCTTTCCATTTGACTAGGTATTGCTGTTGTCTTTTTCATCCATGTTTCTTTTCTGCAATGATTTCATCTACTTCATACTCTTCTTCTCCTTCGATGGTTTTGGGTGCTGGGTGCTTAAATGGGATGCCATACTCCATGGTTTCCATATAGGGCAATAATAGATCCACATGAAACACTGGATGTATATGCATGTGTGCTGGCAAGTTGAGCTGATAAGCGACCAGAGATATCTTTTTCTTGATGATGAAGGGTCCTAAGCATTTTGGTTCCATCTTCTTTGATGGTGCCTTCATCTTTATGTTTCGTGCATCTAGCCAGACTTCGTCTCCAGTCTTGAATTTTCTGATTGGTTTTGTTATGGCTGTCTTTTTCTGTAGGGCTTGATGTGCAATTTCCCTTGCTTTGGTTAGTTCCTTGAGTCTGATGTCTATAGCTGGTACTTCTTCATCTCCTTCTGTCCAAATTGCCTGAGGGTTACATCCCATGATTAATTGATGGGGTGTGTGGCACATTCCTTCATGTTTCCATGAATTGTGAGCAAATTCCACCACTGGAAGGTATGTAGCCCAGTTGTCTTGTCTTCCATTGACAAAGTGTCTCAGGAATGTTTCAACCCATTGATTTATGTGTTCACTTTGTCCATCAGTTCTGGGGTGAAATGCGGTATTAAGGTTTTGTTTGGTGTCTATTGCTTTGCATAATGTTCTTGTGAAATTTCCAGTGAAGTGAGGGTCTCTGTCAGATATGATGCATTTGGGGGTTCCAAACCAGGGAAAGAGGTGCTGAAGGTACAGTTGTGCCACTCCTTCTCTGGTGATTTCCTTGTTACAGGGTAGGAATTTGGCTGCTTTGGAACATCCTTGGTCCACAATGGTGAGGATGGTGTCATATCCTTTGGACTTTGGTAATTCAGTTATGAAGTCCATGGACACATATTGGAAAGGTCCTTCTTCTACTGGGGTGTTGAAGTGGTGTAATGGGGCTTTTGCAGTTCGGATGGTCTTGTTTTCTTGGCATTTAGCACATCCTTTGACGTATTTTTCAACAAATTCTCGAAGTTTGGGGCCATGGTAGCATCTTTTGACTAGGTCCCAAGTATTTGAGATCCCTGGGTGGCCCCCTGTGGGTGCATTATGTATTTCTTTGAGGTGTTGTTGTCACTTCTTGTTGTCATTTGGGAGGCAAAGAGTTCAAATGAATAGGTTATCAGGGAGGATGGTGGTTTGTTCATTGTTTACCCCCTCTTCAAGGTCTTTTCTTCATGATAGAAGGTCTGCAATGGTATTTTGTTTTCCTGGAAAGTGATGGATGATGAAGTCATAGTCTGCCAATTAGTTTGTCATGCTGGACTGAGCATGGCAGTTCTGTCAATATTTCTGTCTGGCAGCCTCCTTGGCTGCTCGTTCTCTTTGTCTGGGGTTAGGTCGTCTGGCCTGTCTCTGTCCCTCTGTTGTATGTGTAGGATGATATCTGCATCAGTGACCATTGTCTTGGTCGTCTTCTGTGGAGTTCTAATGCCTTGTTAGAATGGCTGTAGGTAGTGGCAGTGCTGGCAGCTGTTGTCCTCTATCTCCTGAAGGAGGAAGGGGATCTAGATGTGAAGGAGTCAATTTGGATACTTAAGATGCATATCCAAAGGAAGGCATGTCTGGAGTGCTGATATGCCTTGTATTGCACGTAGTTCATTGGTATGCCACTAAGGTTGTGAATGGAAGGAGCTGCTCCTTCCTGCTGGGTTTCTGGTGCAGATGGGGTGGTTCTATAGAGCACTTGAGAGGTCTGTTACTCAGTGACCTTCATCTGTCTGAAGCGAAGAAAGGCAATGCCTTTCTGAGCACTTAACATATGTGTTGGAGTTCAAAGAGTTCCCAATTGGGACTTGGTTTACTATATATAGTAGATTAAGTGAAACGCGTCACTAAGTTGCTTAGCAGACCCTAGGGTACAGTCTAGGGTGCAAGTGGGAGGGGAAAGGGGCTGTGAAGCTTTGGATCACTCGGAGGATTGCTCTGAGAATGTCTAGGATTCACAAGAGACCAAGCTTAAGGCTTTGGTCCCGTTCTATGAGCGTATTTATACATGACTATTTAAGTGGAGTTTCTGGCAGTGATTGACATGTTTCAGCAGCAGTAAGGCCATGAAAACTGTCGGCAGATTAGTGTAAGTATCTTAGTAAGTAGTTGAGGCAACACAACAGCAGTCTGGAGTGGCAAGAGCGTAATAGAGGGTGTGTGAGGTAGGGTGGGGGAAGTGATGATGACTCTGGCCGGACCATGAGAAATACATACATATATGGACAGAATATTAGTAAGCATAAGTGTCCCAACTGTCCACCACAACATAGTTCATCCATCTTGCTTGTCTAGGTGTTACTTTTCATGCCACTCAGAAATATTTCAGGTTGTCATGGTCTGAGCATACTTTGATTTGATGCCTAGCTCCTAGAAGGAAGTGTTTGAAGAATTTAACTGCTGATACTATTGCCAGCAGTTCCCTATCATAGATGTCATAGTTGGGTTCCGCTTGGTTGAGTGACTTTGAAAAGAACACAACTGGGTGTTGTCCATCTTCAAATTCCTGTGTTAGGGTGGCTCCAATGGCATAGTCTGATGCATCTGTGTCTAGTATGAATGGTTTGGTTTGATCAGCATTCCAGAGGATGGGATAGGATGTGAATTTATTCTTGAGGTATTGGAATGCTTTGTTGGCTTTTTGACTCCATTCCCATTTCTTGCTCTTTTTTGTTAGTTCATGAAGTGGTCGTGCAATTAGGGAATAATGATCAATGAAGTCTTTGTAGAAGTTTCCAAAGCCTAGGAAGGCCCTGAGTTCTTTGACTGTTGTAGGGATGGGCCAGTCTGTAATTCCTTTGACTTTGACTGGATCCATTTTGACATGTCCACTTCCTACTAGCATTCCTAGGTATTCCACTTCTGTTTTGTGGAAGTCACACTTCTCTGGTTTGAGATAGAGGTCATTTTCTTGTAAGACCTCTAAGACCTTGATTACTTCTTTATAGTGGTCTTCCCAAGTTCCATCAGTGGCGATGAGGATGTCATCCATGTAGATGAACACGTTCCCTTTGGCTAATTGGTCTCTGAAGATGAAGTCCATCATACTTTGGAATGTGGCTGGGGCATTCCTCATTCCAAAGTACATTACTTTTGGTTGAAAGAAGCCTCTGTTTGTTTTAAAGGCTGCTTTATGCTGGTCCTCTGGTCAGATAAGGATGTTGTTGTACCCCCAACATACATTGAACTTGGTGAAGTGTTTCTTCCCTGCAAGTTGAGGTATTAGGTCTCTAATCAAGGGTAGGGAGTAGTTGTTTGGAATAGTCCATTCATTGAGCTTTCTATAGTCCTGGACTGGTCATAGTTTTCCATCCTTCTTTTAAACAAAGAAGAAGGGAGAAGTATATGGTGATTTGGAAGGTTCAATGTATTTCTTTTCCTGGTGTTCCTTTAGGAAGTCTTCCAATGCTTCTTGTTTTTTGGGTGATAGGGGATAGACTTTACAGTCAAATGATGCTGGAGTGTCTGGTTTTAGATCTATAGCATGGTCCCAAGGTTTTGATTCTGAGATTTGCTTTGACGCTTCTTCACTGAAAACTTTCTGGAATGGGTGGTATTGTTCTGGTACTATTTGATCCCAGGTCTTCTTGTCTTTCTTTTTGGCTTCCTGGATTGCTAAGTGTGTAGAGGTGGTGGTTTTCTGGATTTGGGAAAGCACCTTCCATTTGTGAGCATTTGTGGTAGATGCCACAATGCTTCCTTCAACAGTTCCCTTCTTCCAATCAATCTTTGGTTCATTGGTGGGTAGGAATGGGTATCCCAGGACAATGTTATCATGTCCTAAGTTGGTGACAAAGAAGGGGAATTTTTTTGTGATTCCTTGATGTCAAATTTTGAGTTCTACTTTGTCAGTAATTTTCCCAGCCTAGTGCTGTCATGGCTTGGCTTGGCTTGGCTTGGCTCAGCTTAGAGCGGCTCAGCCAAAATAGGACAAGCCGAGCCAAGCTGAGCCACTGTGAGCCGCTCGAGCCACAGCTCAGAGCTTCATTTGGATTTTTTGGATGCCACTTCTCTTTAAAGCAATTGTATCCTTTTTTGGTGGTATCTACAGTTTGAGAATGGCTCAAGTGCTCAAGACGTTGATGCAACATTGATGCTCAACAATGGCCTCAACGACGGCCTTAAGCTTCCACTCAAGTCTCACCCTCTGTAACAGGCCTGGGGTGATGGTTCAACACCATCGCGCCCCTGTAAGTTGCGGAACTGGCCAAATAGAGGATTCTGACCCTGTTTCAGTGTTCATGCCCTGTTTCATGTGTATCAGCCTGTGATTCTTGAGCGACCTTTGCTACTGGTCGCTAATTGTTCTGTCATGTTTCAGATAACAATAGGTAGTAGCACTGCCCCTTCAGGCCTTAGGCCTGCCCTCAAGTACTATGTACTATATATAGGGGACTCATTACACCTGGTAGAGGCAAGTTGAGTCTCTTGTCTCAATACTAGCAGTGTTCTATCTCTCTGAGGGTGGCTACTGAGTCAGAGCTCAGCAAGCGGTAACCCTAGTGTCGACATTGACTTCTTCTCTACAAGTCTTCTAGGTCACTTGGAGGCCTAGCTCATCGGTCTAGTGTGTCTCTTGTTGCTGTCAAACCCTTGGCAGTGACATTAGACTCAACTTGTTTTCAATATGGCTAGCAGTTCAGAAGGGACACTGCAGACTACGACCCTCGATTGGGTAGACGCCACTGAAGGCAGAAGGAACCACAGGGTTCGGTATATCTCCAAAGAACACCCAGCCAACCCCACAGATCGGGACATACAAATCATCATCACAGCAAAAGGCAAGGTGCCAACCAATCCAAAGCTGGTGTGCATCCATGAGGACAAGTGGAAGGAAGTCCATTGGACTGAAGGTTGATACACCTTGGGAGCAGCAGTCCCACAGCTACACGCATACGACACTGAAGGATCAGAAGCTGATGAGCTCCTTGACAAAGAATTAGAAGAACCCGAGGTCGTCTCGGACACAGAATCAGATGAGGCGGTTAAAGAGATCGACGATGCCTTCAATAAGATCAAAATCACTCCAGTAGAAGAGAAGGCACCAATATTTCCCCTTAGAACCCTTACTCCACTCAAAGGGTTACCAACCGACGCCCTACCTGCAGGAGCTAGAATCCCTAGCCTTTCACAAGCCATGTCCACACAAACCACCACAGCTACAGCCGTTGCCGCTCAGCCATCCACAACCACCCAAAGCGCACCACAACACATCCAGAATGTCCTCAGACAGGTCCTCAAATGATCAGGACCACCAGGAGGATCCAGAGGAGGACCAGGAGGACCAGGAGGCCCAGGAGGTCCAGGAGGTCCAGGAGGACCAGGAGGACCAGACCTGAACGTGCCACAGATACCCGTGGCAGCAGCCACCGATGTAAAAACCATGGGAGCACTCCCACAGGTCTTTATGGGAGATAGGTCCAAGGCCGATGATTTCATTGAAGAAGTAAAGGGGTATCTACGTCTGAACACGGATGTAGCAGGATACAACTCCCCTTTCAAAAAGATCGCATTCACCCTCACCCTCATCAAAGGGGAAAACATGGCCCAATGGGTCAGAGATATGGGCGAATGGATCAACAGACTACAAATGCCCCAAGACAACATCCCAGTGTTATGGGATCAATTCCTCCTGGAATTTAGCCAACAGTTCCAGGACACTCAAGCGGCCCAGCAGGCCAGAAATGAACTCAGGGACTGCCGCATGAAGGGTCCGACTATGATGAGTACATCACCAGGTTCGAAAGCCTGGCAAGGAAAGTGGGATACACCCTGGGAAATGAAGAAACCTACAACATCTTCTTACAGGGAATCCTAGCATTGCTTCTACATGACACCCTGAAGCCACCAATCCCCCTCAACTACCATGACCTTAAGGAGAAGGTCAAAACCATTGCGCAAGGGAAGACCATCATAGATGGGATTCTAAAGAAGACTCTGGCAGGGCAATCACCCTTCCAACAATTTAACAATCTGCCCCAACCACCGCCGTTTCAACAAAGGAACTGGCAACCACGATACAATCAAGGAAACCACCCCCAATACAACTTGACAAATGCACCACCATCCATGAATAACACACCAGTACCTATGGATCTGTCCAGAGGTTGCACCCATAATAACTGGAGGGGGCGAGGAAACTGGAGACAATGAGTGGGACCACCTGCTAGAGGAAACATATCAGCACCAGGCTATGAAGCAATGTGATGCTTCAACTGCGGCAGGGAAGGGCACTTTGCCTGTGCATGCCCCGAAAGATGACAACCACCCAGGAATCCCTATTGGCAAAGTCCCAGACAAGCCAACCTCATTGACTTCCAAGAGGAAGAAGACCAAGATTACCAGATGGCAGAGCCATCAGAGGGGACCTTGGTGGCCACCATGCAAGTGCAACTAGAGGGAATGTCCCTCGACGACCAAATAAAACTGGCCAAAGAGATGGGGGTTTCACAGGATTTTCCCTCTGCCTAATCAGATCAGCCCTGCTTAGGCAGATCCATAATGATAACGTGTATATATCGGCAAGGAAATCTATGACAGTCTGTTTTTATGCACGATCAATCATGAAAAGAGCCAAAGGAGTGGCCCTCATAGACTCAGGGGCCACTGAGAATTTCATGAATCTCAACTACGCCAGATGGTTGAGACTCCCCATCAAGCAACTAGCAAACCCAAGACCACTATTCAATGTTGACAGAACAGAAAACAGAAGTGGAGCCCTCAAATACTACACTGACCTACAATTCAAAACAGGGACACAAACCACAAACCAGAGATTCTTCCTCTCTGACCTGGGAGATCACAAAGTGATCTTTGGGTACCCTTGGTTCACCGCTGTCCAGCCAAAAATTGACTGGAAGAGAGGTTGGATTGACTTCACTCACCTCCCTATCGTCCTCTCAGCCCCAAACATGGCCAAAGCAGTATATGTACCCTGAACAAAGAACATACCATGACCAATCAGGAGAAGGACTGACACATACCTCCTAGGGAGAGTAACAATAGGAGGTGTCCCAAACAACCCAGAACCAAATGACGCCATACCAGCCAAGTATAGGCAACACAAGAAAGTATTCAGTGAAGAAGAATCCCAGCGAATGCCTAGCTCAACCATATGGGATCACGCCATTGAGCTACTACCAGGGGCACCTGACACCATGCCAGGACGACTGCTGCCTCTTACACAAGAAGAGAAAGCTGAGATGCACAAATTCGTCCAAGAACACTTGAAAAGGGGGACCATTCGTATCTCAAAATCACTGTATGCAGCCAACTTCTTCTTTGTGAAGAAGAAGGATGGAAAGTTAAGGCCAGTACAGGACTACCAGCCTGTCAACAAATGGACAAAAAGGAATAGAAATGTCTCGCCCCTCATCCCACAAGTTGTGGACTGACTCAGCGGATGCACCAAGTTCACAGTAGTAGACGTGCGATGGGGCTATAACAATATTAGGATCAAAGAAGGAGACGAATGGAAGGCCGCCTTCCTCACTCACGAAGGACTGTTTGAACCTACAGTAATGTTCTTCAGCCTCACCAACTCCCCAGCAACCTTTCAAATGATGATGAACACCATCTTCTGGCAAGAAGTAGGAGAGGGCTGGCTCTCTGTCTACATGGATGACATCGCCATCCACACAGCTAAACGACCCCACGAGACAGAGGAACAACACACCACCAGACATCGAGAGTACGTCCATCACATGTTGGACAAACTAGAAAAGAACGACCTCTATCTCAAGCCAGAAAAGTGCCAATTCGAGAAAGAGGAAATTGAGTACCTAGGAGTCATCATGGGAAAAGGACACCTCAGGATGAGCCCCAAGAACCTGCAAGGGATCACCGACTGGTCCCCTCCAAGAAACCCGACCGATGTCAGGAGTTTCCTAGGGTTCACAGGCTACTACCGCTACTTCGTCCTGAACTACTCAAAAATCGCATGACCCCTGCTCAAACTAACAAAGAAAGCCACACCTTGGCACTGGGGAGAGGCACAAATGAGAGTGTTTGAAGAGCTAAAAATGAGGATGTGTGGCAGCCCAGTACTAATCCAACCAAATGTCGAGAAACAGTTCACACTCCATGTCAACACATCGGCATACGGCGTAGGCGCTGTACTCTTGCAGGAGGGACAGCACGACCTCACACCAACCCTGGCCCAACAACGTAAACCAATTTTACACCCAGTAGTGTACTACTCAGCAACATTCACACCCACAGAACAAAACTACGACATCTACGAGCAAGAACTGTTAGCTGTCATGAAGGCTTTGGCCCATTGGAGACACTACCTAGGATGGACCAAGCTACCATTCATGATCCAAACCAACCACGCCAACCTCCAATACTGGAAGTCACCAAGAAATCTAAATCGAAGAACCGCATGATGGCACGCTGACCTCCAGGAGTACGACTACATACTGGAATACATCCCGGGCAAAACAAACACCGCAGCAGACGCACTGTCCAGACCATCAAATGCAGACCACGGCGAAGAAGACAACAAAGACGTCACAATCATCCCACCCCACAGAATCAGAGCAACACAAACAACTCATGAGAGAACCAGTGTCCCAAATCTCAAAGAGCTCAGATGAGCCATCATTAGGGATGCCCATGACACACCCACATCCGGTCACCCGGGACAAGATGAGACCCTATGAAAAGTACAAAAACGATACTGGTGGCCGAAGATGAAGGAGTGGGTCACAGACTATGTTGAGGGATGCGTGACATGCCAACAAGCAAAAATCCTAACGCACTGGTCCCACATCCCCCTCTATCGAATCCCCACAGAACCAGGCACCCTACCATTCCAGACCATATCCATGGACCTGATCACTGGATTGCCACAAAAACAAGGACTAGATGTGATCCTCACCATCGTGGATCATGGATGCTCCTGCGCCGCTTTGTTCCTTCCCTGCTCTACCAACATCACGGGGCTGGGAATTGCCCAACTCTACCTGGAACACCTATATCCATGGTACGGGTTGCCAAAGAAAATTATCAGCGACTGAGACCCACGGTTCACGTCGAGCTTTGGAAAAGCGCTCACCAAAAGACTGGGGATACAACAGAATTTATCCACAGCAGCCCACCCCCAAACCGATGGTCTATCCGAACAAAAGAATCAATGGGTGGAACAGTATCTGCGATTGGTAATGAATGGACAGCCAGATGACTGGACAGAATGGGTTGCGGTCGCAACCACAGTGCATAACAATCGAAAGAACAGCACCATGGGCCTATTGCCCAATCAGATTCTGATTAGCTACGAGCTGGCATTAGGACCCAGAGACCTGGGGGTCCGGACTAACAATGAAGCAGTTGAACAACGAACACGAAGAATGGAAGAAGCACAAGAACAAGCAATCAAAGTGATCAATAGAAAGGCAGCCAAAGTACCAGTGGGACAATACAAGCTGGGGACCAAGTATGGTTAGAGGGACCCGCCTGATGCTCCCGCATCAAGGGTCCAAATTAAACCCAAAACGATACGGCCCTTTCAAAGTCCTCAAAGAAGTATCCCTGGTTGCCTTCCTGCTCCAGCTCCCCACCTCGTGGTTGATCCACCCAGTATTCCATGCCTCCCTCCTTACCCCATATAGGGAGACAGACATCCACGGGCCCAATTACGCCCAACCTCCCCCCGACCTGATCAATGATGAAGAACAATACGAGGTGGAGCAAATCAGGAATCATGCCGTCAAGGGTGATCAAAAGAGCTACAATACCTCATAAAGTGGCGGGGCTATCCCAAAAGCAATAACACTTGGGAACCAGCTGACAAGTGCATGCCCCAGATCTCCTTTGGGAGTATCACAAGCGCCGGCCCTTGAGCAATATAAAAGGGAAGCAGAAACCCCCGGCAAAATCATCAGCTCAATCCTCCTCCACCTTTAAAACCATCATTACTCTCTCATGTCTTTGCCAGTCCCAGTCCCAGTCCCAGTCCGAACCACACATATCACAACCAAGGAGACTGTCCAGTCTCCCTCCGCAGAAGCCAGCCCCAGTTGGCCCAATACCGCCCCCACCTCCAACACCATCCACCTTCCCGGTGCATTCCCCAACCTCGAGATGAATGCCTTCTGGGAAGGCCCTCTCTCCCCTGGCACCGTACAATCCATCCTGGACAGATATGAAAACCTCGACCCAGTCCAGCTCCGTCAGCTGGCTGTGGGTCTTGCCTCCACCCTTCAACAATGAGAGGCCCTCTTCCAGGACAAGGCGTGATGCCTCAAGCGCCAATTCGAGGACATCAACCGGGACAACCGTGAGCTTAAGGCATGCATCCAACAGATCAACAGGGAACCCCTCCTATGCCCCGATGGGTATGTCAAGAATGAGGGGAGGCTCCCCGAATTCACCATCACCACCCCCAATGGCGAGAAGCCCGCCGTTTGTATCAAGCAGCTGGATGATGGGCGAGTGGCTGGTTTGGCAGCCAATGCAACGGGCAACCACAACACCCAAATTATCGAGCTCTATGCTTGCCCTGAGTTCAACAACTTCCCCCTTTCCCCGCTTCCATCTTGGTTCCGCGCCCGCCTCTGGGGGACCGAGATCGATTACCACCCACTCTGCGAGGCCATCATCGACCTGGATGACTGGCCTCTCCTTGCTGAAATCACACGATACCGGGTCCTGGATCGCGAAGTTGATATGCTGCACACTGAGCTACACCTGGCTCAGGCAAATTTGGTGGCGTCTGAGGCCGCAAAACAGGCCTCCGAGGATCGACTCATCGCCACCAGGGTGGGGAAGAAGGTCCCACAGGTGGGAGTCAAGCAATTCCGACCCCAGCTGGCTAGATGGTCAGGATGGAGGAAAACAGGATGAGGGCATCCTGTCTAGCAAGGGAGTAGTGAAACCGGCCTGGGGTGATGGTTCAACACCATCACGCCCCTGTAAGTTGTGGAACCGGCCAAATAGAGGATTCTGACCCCATTTCAGTGTTCGTGCCCTGTTTCATGTGTATCAGCCTGTGATTCTTGAGCGACTTTGCTACTGGTCGCTAATTGTTCTGTCGTGTTTCAGATAACAATAGGTAGTAGCACTGCCCCTTCAGGCCTTAGGCCTGCCCTCAAGTACTATGTACTATATATAGGGGACTCATTACACCTGGTAGAGGCAAGTTGAGTCTCTTGTCTCAATACTAGCAGTGTTCTATCTCTCTGAGGGTGGCTACTGAGTTGGAGCTCAGCAAGCGGTAACCCTAGTGTCGACATTGACTTCTTCTCTACAAGTCTTCTAGGTCACTTGGAGGCCTAGCTCATCGGTCTAGTGTGTCTCTTGTTGCTGTCAAACCCTTGGTGGTGACACCCTCCCTCTGGCCCCTGCCTTTTGCACACCATCCTGCTGAACAGCATCAGTGCTCAGGCTCAACCCTCAGGGTGGTGCACTCCAGCTTGGTTGCCATTCTTGTGGGGGTCAGTTGGCCCTGCGCTTGGCCTCAACCATGTGGGGTTCCTGTGCCCCAACTGGGCCAACCCTGATCCTAGATGCAGATGGTAATGGTAATGTGCTCATGCCATCTGGGTAAACTCACTCTGGTTCTTTAGCTTGGTGATCAGCAACTGCACCAGCACCAACACCAGCACCAGCACTGCTGCTACTGTGCGCACCTCCACCAGCACCAGCAGCTGCACCAGCACCAGCATCACTGCTGCTGCGTGCACGTCCACCAGCACCAGCAGCACCGGTGGCGGCACCACCCCACCAGCACTAGCAGCCACACCAGCACCAGCAGTGGCACCACCCAACCAGCACCAGGGGCTGCACAAGCACAAGCACAAGCACAAGCACTGCCGCCACTGTGTGCATGTCCAGCAGCACCGGCAGCACTGGCAGTGGCGCCATGCCACCAGCACCAGCAGCTGCATGAGCACTGCCACTGCTGCATGCATGTCCACCAGCACCAGCAGCACCGGTGGCAGAGCCACCCCACCAGCACCAGCAGTGATGCCACACCACCAGCACCAGTGGCTGCATGAGCACGAGCACCGCTGCTGCTGCATGCACATCCACCAGCACCAGCAGCACCAGCAGCAGAGCCACCCCACCAGCACCAGCGGTTGCATGAGCACAAGCATGAGTATGAGCACGAGCACTGCCACTGCTGTGTGCATGTCCACCAGCACCAGCAGCACCAGTGGTGGCTCCACCCCACCAGCACCAGCAGCCACATGAGCATGAGCATGAGCACCACTGCTGACATGTGCACGTCCACCAGCACCAGCACCAGCACTATGGCAGCAGCAGCAGGCTGCCCACCCTTCCCACCCTCATGCCTGTGCTGCAGGCCCTCAAGCAAGGTGCACCGATGCACAGCTTGGCTCAAAGCATGAGTGCATATGTGAGGGTGCATGTGCCCATGGAATCTAACTCGCTGCCACCAGCATCAGCATCAGCATCAGCAGCTGCACCAGCAGCAGCACTGCCACCCATATCCCACCTTCACATGTGTGTTGCACGCCCATGAGCATATGCACATGCATCTAGGTATGTCAGAATTTCAATTTGATATCTTGGTTGCAGGCTGTGTCTATGCTTAAGGATGGTGGTTAAGGATGGCTCAAGCATCAAACAGCCCAGGTGCTCAAGCTCTCAAAACTCTTGAGGTCTGAACAATTTTCAAGTTGCTTGCTCCCCTTCCTTCCACACACTGTCCCACTGAACTTTGTGCCAAGGTACTGGGGTGCCCCTGCGCTTGGCCTCAATGTCTGTTGCTTGGTGCCTTGGGCTTTCCTGGCTGGCTGACTGTGGATGGTCTCAGTCTCATGCACATAACTTTGGTCTCATTCTGTGCACCTCACAGATGGTACCTCGGTTTCATGCATGGCACCCTGGTCTCATCTCATGTGTCTTGGCTTGGCATTGTGCATCTCAGCTCAGTCTTGTATGTCTTGGCTGTGCTCCCTCTTGCCCCTTCCTTTCACACACCATCCTGCCAAACTTTGCATCAAGGTACTGGGGTGTGCCTGGGCCCTGCACTTGGCCTCAATGTCCATCACTTGGTGCCTGGGCTTTTCCTGGCCAGCTGATGTCCCACCTTTACTGGGCTTGTGGATGGACTCGGTCTCACGCACATAACTTCGGTCTCGCTCTGTGCACCTCACGGATGGCACCTTGGTTTCGTGCATGGCACCTTGGTCTCATCTCATGTATCTCGGCTCAGCATCGCATTTCTCATCTTGGCTCAGCATTGTATATCTCAGCTTGGTGGTCTGTGTCTTGGTCTCATGTGGCTCAGTCTCACGCATCTTGGCTTGGTCTTGCACATCTCAGTCTTGCTTGGCTCAGTCTCGCTCGGCTTGGCTCAGTCTCATGTGGCTCAGTCTTGTGTAGCTCAGTCTCACACATCTTGGCTCAGTCTTGCTTGGCTCGGCTCAGTCTCACTCATCTTGTCTCAGTCTCACTCATCTTGTCTTGGTCTCATGTGGCTTTGCTCAGTCTCGCTCGTCTTGTCTCGGTCTCACATGGCTTCACTTGGTCTCACATGGCTTCACTCAGTCTCACCTGGCTTGGCTTGGTCTTGCTTGGTCTTGCTTGGTATCTCTTGGCTTGGCTCAGTCTTATGAGTCTTGGCTCAGTCTCATGCATCTTGCCTCCTTTTACCAGACAATAACATCACATAGTATTATGAGTACATTACAGCTGCAAATCATGAAGGAATATGGATATCTCCTCAACAGACTGTCCCTTCTCTCTTTGCTCCAGCTCTGCAAGCTCCACATCCTTATCCAAGCCTTCTGTAAAACTTAGTGATCTACCCTGCTTTGCTGCAAACTTGAGAAGTTGAAGGGCTTCCACAAGTTGAGGACTAAGAGAATTTCTCCTGGCTGTTATTGTCTCCTTGCTGGATGAAAATACCCTTTCACATGGGACTGCAGAAGCTTGTATGGGAAGTATGTCCATTGCAAGCTTGAATAGGGTTGGGAATTGATTTTTATTATTCTGGTAATCATCTAAGTGGTGTTTACCAAAACTTAAAATTCAACTTACCTGCCAGAAAGTAATGCAATCTATGTTGCCTCTAGTGGGAACAGCAAGATAGCTGTCCACCTCAGCAGGCAAGTCTTGAGCCTCAGACTCAACTTGTGATGGATGCCTAAGCCCAAGCATCTCAAGTACTTTTTGTGTATGATCAGGACTCCTGTTAGTTTGAGGTTGAGATGAATGTCTTGAAGCTGATGCTACATGATAGGGATCAGCCTAAAAAGCATTATTAGAGGAGATAAACATTGCTAAGAACAGTAAATCATACAGCTGTAAGCAAAGTCAACCTTGCTAGATCTACAGAGGTTCTGGTATGCTCTCTAAACCACTGTAATTTTCTTTTAGGGTTCAACACTAAATTTAAAATTAACAAGAGAAGCATTTATAATAGTAAGATAACTCACAGACAGATACTATATAAGCTGGAATTTCTTCAACTTCTTGCTGATACTCTTCTAGCTTAAGTACGCCAACTTGAATGATACCATAGATATAACTATCTTCATAATTTTCACTTTGGTATTTTTCAAGACTTTTAAGCAGCCCTTGAAATGCAGGAAGAGTTTCACAGATAGTGGGAGTTTTTTCAGCAGATAATAACTGCTGATAGGCATGTGGCAGCTAGATAAAATGTTAGTAGATTTTTTAAACAAGAATTTGAAACTTAAATACCTCAAGTATTTTCTTTAATTTAGACAACTTATCCCAATCAGCTGCTGTAAGCTGAATGGCTGTGCCTTGTATTTGCAAATATTGATCAATAGCCTAAAGTTTGAATGATTTAGTATATTTATTTAAAAAAATTTAACTAACTTACATTTTGAAGTTTCAAAGCTCTCTCAATCATTAGAAAGGTTGATGACCATCTTGTATCAACATCATGAATTAATTGAAGCTTTGGCAATTCCAACATAGCTAAAATTGTAACCGGCCTGGGGTGATGGTTCAACACCATCACACCCCTGTAAGTTGCGGAACCAGCCAACTAGAGTGTTCTGACCCTGTTTTATGTTTCCTGCCCCATTTCATGTACATCAGCTTGTGATTCTTAAGTGACCTTTGCTACTGGTCGCTATTGTCTCCTTTGTGTTTCAGGTATAAATAGGTAGTAACACTGCCCTTCAGGCCCTAGGCCTGCCCTCAAGTACTATGTACTATATATAGGGGACTCATTACACCTGGTAGAGGCAAGTTGAGTCTCTTATCTCAATCTTATCAGTGTTCTATCTTCCTGTGGGTGGCTACTGAGTTGGAGCTCAGCAAGCAGTAACCCTGTAGTCGATATCGACTTTATCTCTATAAGTCTTCTAGGTCACTTTGAGACCTAGCTCATCGACATAGTGTGTCTTTTGTTGCTGTCAAACCCTTGGCAGTGACAAAAATACTGGCAAAATTTTCCCACCTAAAAGCTGATGCACAAATCTATAATTTTTAAGCAAACATTCACTTATTTGCTTGAAAGCTTACATTGTGGATAATACCTTGCAGTTTTTTGATAAGGTCTTCTTCAACATCATTGCTTATTTCTTCTATCATAGCTTTACAAGCTAGATTAACAATATGGGGAAAGCAACTATAAAGAAAAAGTTAGACCAATATTTCTAAAAATATTGCACATACCACATGCGCTGTGTAGAAGCAGAAAATGAAATCTCTGGGGGAAGCAACCTTTCTAGACTGGATGCAAAGGTGTCATTATTTGAGGCATTATCCATGGTGATCCATCCAATCTATTAAATTATATAGCATGAGTTTTATTTATAATTTGTAAAAATGAACTTACCTTTTTAACTAAATTGAGGTGATTTATAATAAAGAGAAATACCTCTGCCAGGCACTCTCCAGTGTGAGAACCAGGAATATGCATAAAGCCAATGAGATCTGTGTGAAGGGTAATTGTTTGCCCTTCCTGCTCTAGCCAGTGAGCAGTAACAGCCATGTAAGGCTTTTTATCAAAATCTGTCCATAAGTCCATGGTAAAAGATATTTTTCCCATAGACTTATTCTAGAAAAAATTAACAAATTGTAGGTGATAGGTTAGATAGGCTTAGTGGCATATTGGCTGATAAGTTCTCAGCCTGTTCCTGTTGAAGCTCTAGAATACCCTTTCTTATTGTGGTGCAATGAGGGATATCTTTTTCTTTAAGACCCTCTCTAAGCAAAAGAAGGAGCTTTCTAAGCTCCTTAGATTCCACAATACTGATGGGCTATAGAACTATGATAAGTAAAATTTAAACCAAAAAAAAAAAAAAACCTGATCAGTAGCAACAATAAACTCTATAAGAGCCTTGATAAAGTGCTCTTAAGTAAACTGTTGCCTTTGCTGAGTCTGAGATCCAGGCTTGACACTTTGAAAGGCTGCAATAGCTTCTAATCCTTCCTTTGCCTTAATTGAAATCTTTAGCCTAGCACACTCTACAAGCCACTCTTCCATATAGTGGATGTACAGATGCTTTCTAAGAACACCTGTGGATGTTGATTTACCATATTTCTGAACCTTATTTGTCCCATCATTTTCATAAAGAGACCTGACATTTTTTTAGCAATTAAAAAGAAGAAATAAAATAAAATACTCACAAACAAAATTTACATATTTTTCTGTCCCCAGCAACCTCATAAAATGATAAGGTATTAGCAGCTACCTGGGCCCTTTTACTACCTGCAGGGCCAGATGCCCTACTTTCTGCCCTGAGCTGCCTATGACTGGGAGAAAGAGGCAGTGGCTCCATTGGAGCATTATGCACCCTAGGCCTTTCTTTCTCAGACCCAGGAGACACATTGAGGTTGAAGTTTTCATCATCCAGAGGAGCAGGTGGATGTGATGGTGATGTCTAAATAAATTATAATTTTATAATTTTATAATAAATAAATAAAATGACAGACAGACCTGAGCTGAGAATAAACTACCACTGGGGCCACCTGGGCTTGTGAATGGATCATGAGGATCCATTTGATGGTCCTGGAGAGGCCTAGTTATGTTACTACCCTCACCCAAGGTAGTAGTAACATGTGGGTGGAATGTAACATGCTGACCCCAACCTCTTGGTGTTGAGGGAGGTGCTGCAGCATTAGCTGAAAAGGATGATAATAATAATAAATTTTAGAAAATTAATAGAGGTAAAATAATGCACCATCAATCTGAAATGTCATCTGAAGTGCTCCACCCAGAAGATGTTCCTGAGTCTCTTCCTGTGCAGCCTCAGCGTTTCGGGATCTCTTGCTTGACCTCCTCCTCCTTGGAGATGGAGTTACAGGGTTAGTTTGCCTTTTTCTCCCAGCCATTAGATCGCTAAAAGGACTAGAGATGTTGTGCAAGATAAGACATGAGAGTTGGGGCTGAAGTGGGGTTGCAGAGGGTGCAACGGTGTGGCTGGCCATATGCCCTTGCCCACACTCCCCTTGACCCACACAGGTACCGTGATCATGCCCAGCCACCATTGCATGACTCACTCAAACTAGGTGATCAAGGTCCTCAGTGAGTTTGAAGACCTCACAGCAAGCGTGTTGGGTCAGGCAACATCCCTATCATCCCCCTGTATCAGCAGGTGTTGTAGCGATTGGGCAGTGTGGTCATCTTGTGCATAGTCACACAATAATGTACAGATCTCACTTGCCACCTCCACCAGTGCCAGCAACAGCAAGAGCAGCAGTGCTGCTGCCTTCACCAGCACAACACCAGGGCCAGCAGCAGCACTGTCACTGCTCCCACCAGCACCAGGGCCACAGCAGCAATGGCAGCAGCGTCGCTGGTGCTGCCTCCACCAGCACCAGCACCAGCGTCATCACCACCCCACCACCACCACAGCAGCAGTGTCACCAGTGCTGCCCCCTTGACCAGCACCAGCACCATCACTGCCCCACCAGCACCAGGGCCAGCAGCAGCATCGCCAGCACTGCCCCCTTGACCAGCACCAGCACCGGCCATGTTGCCAGCGCTGCCACCTCCACCACCACCACCACCAGCAGTGCTGCTGCTGCCTCCACCTGCACCAGCACCAGCACCAGTGCTGTGACTGCCCCACCAACACCAGGTCTAGCAGTAGCAGCAGCATTGCCAGTGCTGCCCCCTTGACCAGCACCAGGACTGGCAGCAGCGTTGCCAGCACTGTCACCTCCACCACCACCACCACCAGTGGCATCGCCCCTGCCACCTCCACCAGCACCAGCACCAGTGCTGTCACCACCCCAGCAGCACCAGGGCCAGCAGCAGTGTCGCTGGTGCCACCCCATCAACCAGCACCAGCACTGGCAACAGCATTACCAGCACTGCCACCTCCACCACCACCAGCACCGCTGCTGCCTCCACCTGCACCAGCACTGGCACCAGTGCTGCGACTGCCCACCAACACCAGGTTCAGCAGTAGCAGCAGCGTTGCTGGTGCCGCCCTTTTGACCAGCACCAGCACTGGCAGCAGCGTTGCCAGCACTGTCACCTCCACCACCACCAGCAGCAGCAGCAGCATTGCCCCTGCCACCTCCACCAGCACAACACCAGGGCCAGCAGCAGTGCTGTCACTGGTCCCACCAGCACCAGGGCCATAGCAGCAACACAGCAGCATCACCACCGCGGCCTCCACCAGTGCCAACAACAGCAGCGGCAGCAGCACCACCACTGCCTCCACCAGCACCAGCACCAGCACCATCACTGCCTAGCAGCAGCATCGCCGGCGCTGCCCCATCAACCAGCACCAGCACCAGCAGCAGTGTCACTGGCACTGCCACCTCCACCACCACCACCAGCAGCAGCAGTGCTGCCGCTGCCTCCACCTGCACCAGCACCAAGCACCAGTGCCATCACCGCCCCACCAGCACCAGGTCCAGCAGTAGCAGCAGCATCACCGGTGCTGCCCCCTCGACCAGCACCAGCACTGGCAGCAGCATTGCCAGCGCTGCCACCACCACCACCACCACCAGCCGCCACCACCTCCACCAGCGCCAGCAACAGCACCAGCACCAGCACCAGCACCGTAACTGCCCCAGCAGCAGCATCGCTGGCGCTGCCCCATCGACCAGCACCAGCACTGGCAGCAACATCACTGGTGCTGCCACCTCCACCACCACCACCACCACCAGCGCTGCTGCTGCCTCCACCTGCACAAGCACCAAGCACCAGTGCTGTCACTGCCCCACCAGCACCAGGTCCAGCAGTAGCAGCAGCATCACCAGCGCCGCCCCCTCAACCAGCACCATCACTGGCAGCAGCATTGCCAGTGCTGCCACCACCACCACCACCAGCCACTGCCACCGCCACCAGCACCAGCAACAGCAACAGCAACAGCAACAGCAACAGCACCATCACCACCCCAGCAGCAGCGTTGCCGGCACTGCCCCATTGACCAGCACCAGCACCAGCACCAGCATCGCCGGCGCTGCCACCTCCACCACCACCACCACCAGCAGCGCTGCTGCTGCCTCCACCTGCACAAGCACCAAGCACCAGCGCCATCACCGCCCCACCAGCACCAGGTCCAGCAGTAGCAGCAGCGTTGCCAGCACCACCCCCTCGACCAGCACCAGCACTGGCAGCAGCATTGCCGGCACTGCCACCACCACCTCCACTAGCACCAGCAACAGCACCAGCAACAGCAACAGCAACAGCACCATCACTGCCCCAACAGCAGTGTCGCCAGTGCCGCCCCATCAACCAGCACCAGCACTGGCAGCAGCATCGCTGGCGCTGCCACCTCCACCACCACCATCACCAGCGCTGCCACTGCCTCCACCTCCACCAGCACCAAGCACCAGCGCTGTCACCACCCCACCAGCACCAGGTCCAGCAGTAGCAGCAGCATCACTGGCACCACCCCCTCCACCAGCACCAGCACTGGCAATAGCATTGCCAGTGCTGCCACCACCACCACCTCCACCTCCACCAGCACCAGCAACAGCAACAGCACCAGTGTCACACTGGACTGAGCATGGCAGTTCTGTCAATGTTTCTGTCTGGCAGCCTCCTTGGCTGCTCGTTCTCTTTGTATGAGGGGTAGGGCATCTGGCCTATCTCTGTCCTTCTGCTGTATGTATAGGACAATATCTGCATTGGTGACCATCATCTTGGTCATCTTCTGTGGAGTTCTAACGCCTTGTTAGAACAGCTGTGGGTAGTGGCGGTGCTGGCTGCTGTCATTCCCTATCTCCTGAAGGAGGAAGGGGATCTAGATGTGAAGGAGTCAATTTGGATACTTAAGACATGTATCCAAAGGAAGGGATGTCTGGAGTGCTGATATGCCTTGTATTGCACTTAGTTCGTTGGTATGCCACTAAGGTCATGAATGGAAGGAGCTGCTCCTTCCTGCTGGGTGTCTGGTGCAGATATGGTGATTCTATAGAGCACTGAGAGGTCCATTACTCAGTGACCTTCATCTGTCTGAAGCAAAGAAAGGCAATGCCTTTCTGAGCACTTAACATATGTGTTGGAGTTCGAAGAGTTCCCAATCGGGACTCGGTTTACTATATATAGTAGATTAAGTGAAATGTGTCACTAAGTCGCTTAGCAGACCCTAGGGTACATTCTAGGGCACAAGTGGGAAGGGAAAGGGGCTGTGAAGCTTCGGATCACTCGGAGGGTTGCTCTGAGAATGTCTAGGATTCACAAGAGACCAAGCTTAGGGCTTTGGCCCCTTCTATGAGCATATTTATACACAACTATTTAGGGGAGTCTTCAGCAGTGCTTGATGTGTTTCAGCAGCAGTAAGGCCACGAAAACCATCGGCAGATTAGTGTAAGCAGTCTAGTAACAAGCCAAGGCAACACAACAGCAGAAGGGATCAACAGGAGTGTAATAGCAGTAGTGTAAGGTAAGGAGGGGGAAGTGGTGACAACTCCAGCTGGACTGTGGGAAATATGTATGTATAAGGCAAGAAGATTAGTAAGTGTAAGCATCCCAATAGTCCACCATGACAACCAGCACCAGCACTGTTGCTGCTCCCACCAGCACCAGTGCCAGTGCCAGCAACAGCAGTGCTGCTGCTGCTGCCCCCACCAGCACCAGGGCCAGCAGCAGCAGCAGCAGCAGTGCCGCTGCCTCCACCAGCACAACACCAGGGCCAGCAGCAGTGCCATTGCTGGTCCTAACACCACCAGGGCCACAGCAGCAATGGCAGCAGTGCTGCTGCCTCCACCAGTACAACACCAGGGCCAGCAGCAGCGCCACCGCTGCCTCCACCAGCACCAGCACCAGCACCAGCGCTGCCGCCACCGCCCCACCAGCACCAGCACCAGCACCAACACCAGCACCAGTACCAGCAGCAGCGCCATTGCTGCTCCCACCAGCACCAAGGCCAGTGGCAGCAACAGCAGCACTGCCACCACCACCGCCCATGTGCTGCATCACTTAGTATCCCCTTTCATTTATGATATAATGATCTGATACATGTGCATCTCATCTTTTCTATGTTTGGAAACAGGGTCTACACCACGCCCCCACCAGCACTAGGGCCAGCAATAGCAGGAACAGCAGCATCACCACTGCCACCACCTCTACCAGCACCAGCATCAGCACCAGCACCAGGGCCAGGGCCAGTGGCAGCAACAGCAATAGCACTGTGGCTGCCACCACCACCAGCAACAGCAACATTGACAGCACCAGTGTCGCTGCCACTGCCACGCTGCCTCCACCAGCACCAGCACCAGCAGCGCTGCTGCTCCCCTCGCTACCACCAGGACCAGCAACGGCAGCAGCAGCTGCCCACCCGACTTCACCCCTATCCCCACAACTGCAACAGGCCCTCAAACATGCACATGAATGCATCCAGTGTCTGGGATCTTGCTTGTGTGCCCTGTGTCAAGGAGGATAGTTTATTGTATAATACTATTTGTAAAGTACATATTATCATAATACATGCTGCATTATCATAAATCAAATGGTAGATGAGTGTGAGCACTCGCAATTCTCTAATGACTGAAAATGGCATTGAGCCATTCCTGAGCTGCTCTGAGCTTGAACTGACCAAATCCAGCCTCTAAACTGACCAAATATGGCATTCAGAAATGGCTTGAGCCATTCCTGAGCCGCTCAAGGCTGTTGAGCTGTTCAGTGGCTCGGCTTGGCTCCAAATTGGCTCGGCTCAGCTTGTGAGCAGCTTCAAGCTGAGCCGTGACAGCACTATCCCAGCCTGGTTGATGGTTCCATCAACATTCCTGGCAATTCTTGGTTTCTGGAGGGGTACTGTGGGGATTTGGAACCACTTTATAAGTTTGTGGTGGATGAAGTTTTCTGTGGCTCTGCTGTCCACAAGTGCTGTTGTGTTGGCCCTTCTGTTCCATAAACATAGTATTATTTGGGTTTGTACTGATCAAATCTTAGGTACAAATACATTATTTGTGAACAGTGCCCAAATGATGGCCATGTCATTCAGGTGGTCAAAAAATCCACTCCTTTGGCTTGCATTGCATTCATCCATTGCATGTTCTTGTTGTCAGAGAAGGTGACCATTCTATTAACCATATCTTCGATTTCGTCCATTTCTTGAGGTTCTTCGTTGGCCTCTTCCATTTCTTTGTCTTCTTCTTCTTCATAGTATTCATTGTCGCTTTGGACCATCTTAATGTAAGATGGTTTCTGGAGCGGCCTCTTCTTGGTGGGGCAGTTTTTGGCCATGTGCCCTTGCTTGCTACATTCAAAGCATCATCCTTCTTCTCTGTGCTTCTTCTTAGCTTCATCTGTGTCTGCTTTCCTAATGGTATCCACTTGCATAGGAGTACCATTGGTGTAAGGGTGTTTCTGGGTGAACTGGGGTTTAGGGGGTGTGGCAGCATGGCAGGGTGGTGGTCTCTTGGGTCCCCAGTTTGGCATGGGCCATTTCCCTTCTCCAAAGATCAGGTTCTCTTGCTCCTGTACTTTGGATTCTTTCTGGACAGCCTGGACATAACCATTGAAGGTGGTTAGTCCAGTGTGCATTCTGAGTGTTTGTCATCCTAAACCAGATGGTAGTCCTTGTAGGAACATTTGTAGTGTTCCTGGGGTGTCAGGGGCGTATCCAGCTTTTGCAGTTAGGTTTCTGAACTGAGCTATATATCCATATAGGTCACCTTGTTTCATTCTGAGTTGTTGAAGCTTGGTAGTAGCTTTGGTAACCTTGTGGATATCAGTGAAAGCAGCAGTAAAAGCTGTTTCAAATTCTGCCCAGTGGACTTTGTCTTGCATAGGTATGTTGTTGGTATGGTGCTGATTGCTGAGGTGATCAACTTGTTGGTAGACCCAATCATCGACTAGGGGTCCTCTGATGTAGGACAAGGCTAAGGCTGCTTGCTTGTATGGGATGTGCATCATTTCATTGTCCTCATTGAGCAGTCTGTAGAGTTTGAACTCCCTTAGGAACTTGTTGCTTTGACATCTGTCTCCTGTGTATACTTCCAGAGGAGTGCCATTTCATTTTCTGTTGCCTGGGGGATGAGCAGCTTGTGCTCCTGCTTGTTGTGGACCTGGGGGTGGTCCTCCTGCGGGTGGTTGGGGTTGTTGAGGTTGTTGGGGTGGTACATTGGCCATAAAGACTTGTATAGGTGGCTGAGGTGGGGGTGGGTCTGGTTGTTGGTCTGCTGGGGTTATTTGGATCTGTGGCCCAATGTGATAGATGGCTAGAAGGTTGACTTGTTCACCTAGTTGTTCAATGTCTTCTGGGAGGTGTGGTTCTTGTTCTGGGGGTTGTGGAGCTTCAATTTGCTCGTGGTGTGCTGGAGTTACTTCATGGTATGTAGGGGGGTCAGCTTCTTCTGGTGTATGAGGTCTGTCTTCAGATCCTTCACTGGCTGTGTGTTCATCTCTGTTTCCTTCTTCAGAGGAATTGTGTGCTTCGCTTCTTGGTTCTCTAGGGGAGTGGAGGTTGGTGGAATGTGTATGAGGGGTGTGTGTTTCTGGTGCTGTGGTTTTTAGTTCTGCTGTAGCTACTGCAGGGGTTAGTGTGACTTGCTGAGCTTGGTAATTGGGGTGGTAGGGATCATCTATTGGTGGATATCCTGTTCCTGCTCCTCCGTGTTCAATTCAGTCTTGGTTGTATGCCCAAAGAACTCCATTTTCATCTCTGGTGAGGGTGTACCAGTATCCACAGATGAATTCAATATCTTCTGATTGCACTGGTATTTTCACTGGGGATGTCAAGGGTGTATCCTCAATATGTTCCTTGGACTGTCCAATAGATGTTTTGTCCTGTGATATAATCTGGGAGATTTGGTTCTGATCTTCGTTCAATGCAGACCCTTGTGCTTCCTTCCCAAGCCTTTGGGTAGACAAGTGGTTCTCTTTGGAATTCTTCCATGTTGACTGATAAGCTTGGTCTAATGTCACACTGGACTGAGCATGGCGGCTCTGTCAATGTTTCTGTCTGGCAGCCTTCTTGGCTGCTCATTCTCTTTGTATGGGGGTTAGGTCATCTGGCCTGTCTCTGTCCCTCTGCTGTATGTGTAGGATGATATCTGCATCAGTGACCATCATCTTGGTCATCTTCTGTGGAGTTCTAACACCTTGTTAGAATGGCTGTGGGTAGTGGCAGTGCTGGCTGCTGTTGTCCTGTATCTCCTGAAGGAGGAAGGGGATCTAGATGTGAAGGAGTCAATTTGGATACTTAAGATGCATATCCAAAGGAAGGCATGTCTGGAGTGCTGATACGCCTTGTATTGCACTTAGTTCATTGGTATGCCACTAAGGTCATGAATGGAAGGAGCTGCTCCTCCCCACTGGGTTTCTGGTGCAGATGGGGTGGTTCTATAGAGCACTGAGAGGTCTCAGTGACCTTCATCTGTCTGAAGCAAAGAAAGGCAATGCCTTTCTGAGCGCTTCACGTATGTGTCAGAGTTCGAAGAGTTCCCAATTGGGACTCAGTTTACTGCAGACCTTAGGGTACATTCTAGGGTGCAAGTGGGAGGGGAAAGGGGCTGTGAAGCTTCAGATCACTTGGAGGATTGCTCTGAAGAATGTCTAGGATTCACAAGAGACCAAGCTTAAGGCTTTGGTCCCATTCTATGAGCATATTTATACATGACTATTTAAGTGGAGTTTCCAGCAGCGATTGATGTGTTTCAGTGGCAGTAAAGCCACAAAAACCATCGGCAGATTAGTGTAAGTATCTTAGTAAGTAGCTGAGGCAACACAACAGCAGTCTGGAGTGGCAAGAGCATAATAGAGGGTGTGTAAAGTAGGGTGGGGGAAGTGATGATGACTCTGGCCGGACTGTGAGAAATATGTACATATATGGACAGAATATTAGTAAGCATAAGCATCCCAACTGTCCACTACAACAATTTATCAAGCATGTAGCCATAGCCCTTACTTGCATTAAAGGGACAGAAGTCAACTGATGGACTGAACAGCAATTGGACTGGCTTAGTACTCTTCGGCCAGCCAACGATGTACAAGCAGTCTGGGACATGTTTGTCCAAAACTTTGAAGCTCAATTCCTCAACTCACAAAAGGCCCAAAAGGCCTGCATCAAACTACAAGAATTGAAGATGAGATAGCCAGAGATAGATGAGTACATCTCCACCTTTGAAAGTGTAGTGCATGAGGCTGGTTACAATCCTATGGATCAGAATACTATGCAACTCTTCCTACAAGGACTGCCACACAGCATAGGACAAAAGGTATTAGAGGACACCAATGTCAACACCTATGACCAAATGAAAGCCAAAGCAATCAATGTAACAGCATCTCAAAGGATTATCGACACCCTCTATATGAGGCCCAACAACAATCCTTGACGCACCAACTTCCAGAACAACTGGCAAAACAGAAACACCACCAATATGAACCAAACTCCAAGAAGAAACTTTGGACAAGCTCTGTACAACTCCACAACCACTCCCTGATCATGGGCTAACCAACCAGTACCGATGGATGTGGACCGGGCCAGAGCACCCAGAGGCAGCTGGTGAGGATGACAAGGGGGACAAACAGGGGGAAATGTCATGAGGACAGAAGGCGATCACATGCAGAGGGGAGTGCAGGGTGCATGTTTTTCCTGCAGACAACAAGGACACTTTGCTCGTGTATGCCCATCTAAACACCAATGAAAGAATGCC
Organism: Russula compacta; assembly: GCA_022376555.1. Lineage (NCBI taxonomy): Eukaryota > Fungi > Basidiomycota > Agaricomycetes > Russulales > Russulaceae > Russula > Russula compacta. The sequence goes on from WTXH01000023.1 coordinate 228,975, forward strand.
CGCACAGCCCAGCTGATCAATTGATCACCGGTAGATAACAAAAGTGAATCCACCATTTCAAAAGTGGATAGCATCCAACAGCAACTGGATACACTCTCCCCAGATGACCAAGAGGAGCTGATGAATTGCCTAGGAGCAAAGGAAGGAAATTTTTCAGAGGCCTAATCTGTGCAGCCTGGATTAGGAAAATAGGATCAGATAGGATGTATCTTTCAGTACGGAAATCCATGCAGTTATGTCTGTTCATCCATCTATCTAAAAAGAGGGCCAAAACAATTGTGCTTCTGGACTCAGGAGCGACCAAAAACTTTATCAACACTAAATATGCATGAGAAATGCACTTTCCCATCAGATGACTGGAAAGACCCCAACCAGTCTATAACATAGATGGAACAAGAAACAAGAATGGAGACATTGAGCACTACACTGACCTCGAAATGCAGACAGGGAATCAATGAATGTGGTTATAATTTTTTATTACTGACCTAGGAGATCAAAAGGTCATCCTAGGATATCCATGGTTTGCTGCCACACAGCCAAAAATCGACTAGGCAAGAGGGTGGTTGGAGAGCAATCAACTACCCCTCATTCTGAGAATGAAATTGGCAACCCAGGCACAAATAGGAATGTGTCAAATGACACCAGGGGGACATAAAAATGTGATATGGATAATACATCCCATCAGTGATTCACTCCACATAACAAAGATCACCTTCCCAGAGACAGACAATGGCATCCAAACTCACAGAAGAAGCAGGATCTCAGAAAGGAAGTGGCCAGATACCCCCCAAATATCAAAAACACACTCACATTTTCAGTGAAGCAGCTGCCCAATGATTCCCTGAACCACGCATTTAGGATCACATGATTGAATTGAAACCAGAAGCCCCATCATCAATCCCAGGGAAGGTCTATCAACTTATGCAAGATGAACAGAAAGTGTTGCTGGAGTTCATCAAAGAACAGCAGAGCAAAGGTTATATATGCCCTTCAAAAAGTCCCTATGCAGCCCCCTTCTTCTTTATCAAAAAGAAAGATGGCAAACTACAACCAGTACAAGATTATTGTCAACTAAATGAATGGACCATCTGCAACCACTACTCCCTCCCATTAATCCCTGAGCTCATTGCCAAAGTGCAAGGGGCAAAGCTGTTCACCAAATTCGACATCAGATGGGGATACAATAATGTTCACATAAAAAAGGGAGATGAGTGGAAAGCAGTGTTTATCACAAATCAGGGATTATTTGAACCTACTGGAATGTTCTTTGAACTAACAAACTCCCCAGCAACCTTTCAAACTATGATGAATGCGATCTTTGCTGAGGAAATAGTGAAAGGATGGCTCATTGTATACATGGACAACCTTCTCATTGCCACAAAAGATGACCCCAAGTTTTACAAAGAATGTGTACATTGAATCCTAGACAAATTGAGACAACACAATCTGTACCTCAAACTGGAGAAGTGTATCTTCATACAATGCAAAGTGGAATTCCTGGGAGTAGTGTTGGAAGGTGGCACAGTCCAGATGGATCCTGCCAAAGTAAGAGGTGTCGCAGACTGGCCCCAACCACAAACTGTCAAAGATGTCTGAGCCTTCTTAGGCTTTACGGGGTTTTATTGATATTTCATACCCAACTACTCCATCATTGCACACCCACTTATCCAACTAACCCAAAAAGACACTCCATTCATCTGGAATCACAAATGCAAAGAAGCATTCGAGTGCCTGAAAATGCTGATGTGTAACAAACCAATCCTCCGCCAACCCAACTATTCCAAAGCCTTTTTCTTAGCCACAGATGTGTCCACATACAGTGTGGGCGCTGTACTCTCACAGGAGGGAGAAACTAACCCATGCACACACAAACCAATGCTATGCCCAATTGCATATTACTCTAACACTTTCACCCCAACAGAATGCAATTACGACATCTACGAATGAGAATTTCTAGGAGTCTTAAAAGCCCTCAAATGCTTTCATTTCATCCCTACATAGTGGCCACAGACATCCCTGTCACCATCCTTACCAATCACACCAACCTAACATACTGGAAAACCCCTCAAAAAGTCAATTGACAAGTAGCCAGGTGGTTTGCTGAAATTCAAGACTACAATCTGATCATAAAGCACATACCAGGAAAAATTCACACAGCTCCTGATATGTTATCCAGGCCACCAGGAGTAGATCAAGGTAATGAGGACAATATGGATCTTACTCTCCTCCAACCATCCATGTTCATTGCCAAAGCACTGACCCAAGAAGACTTGTTGAAACAACAGGTGAGAGAAGTACAGTGACAAAGACAGTCAGAAATGGAATCCTGGTGCAATTTACATGGAGTGCAGAAACTACCCAAAGGATATGCATGGGGTTGGAAGTTAGTGGTACCTTCAGGACTACAGCTAAGATGCAAAATTCTATCCTGTTTCCATGATTCACCAACAGCTGGACATCCAGGCAGAGACAATACCATCGCCCTCATCACACAACACTACTGGTGGCCAGGAATGAATGACTGGATAAAGAAATATGTAGCAGGATGTGCTCACTGTCAACAACACACAATTCATACCACAAAGAAAAAGATTCCCATTTATCACATTCCAGGAGACCCACAGATGCGTCCTTTTAACGTCATTGCCCTTGATCTTATTACTCAGTTACCCAAGGTGGATGGAAAGGACACTATCCTCATGATAGTCAACCAAGGATGTTTGAGGGCAGCCCTATTTATCCCATGCACAATGACAATTACTGGAGAAGGCATCACCTGACTATACCTCCAACACCTCTTTCCATGGTTTGGGACACCATCCAAAGTAATATCAGATTGAGACCCACGTTTCACATCACACTTTACCAAGGCATTGACCACCAAACTGAAGATCAAAATGAACATCAGTACAGCTTTCACCCACAGATGGATGGACTGACCAAATGAAAGAATCAATGGATTGAACAATACCTTCAACTCTACACATTGGCTAGACAAGATGACTGGGCTAACCTACTCCCTATAGCCACATTCGTGCACAACTGATGGCCCAATGCCACAATGAAGCTAAGTCCTCACAAAGTCATCCTCGGGTACTGTCCCAGTGTAACAGAACGCCCTATACCAATCACTAACAATGAAGCAATGGAGAACTGACATGAAAATGCCAGAAAGTATAGAGAAGCAGCCATACAGGCTCTCAACGAGGTAGCAAAGGCAATTCCCCCGAAGCAATATCGAGAAGGGGATCAAGTCTGGCTAGAGGCAAAACACCTGTTGCTACCTTACGCCTCCATCAAACTTGCACCAAAACGACATGGACCATTCAAAGTCATATGCAAAGTCTCTCCCATGGCTTACAAACTGCAATTACCTGCAGCCTGGACCATTCATGATGTATTTCATAGCTCCTTACTCACACCTTACAAAGAAACAGAAGAGTATGGGACCGATTACCAATGACCCCCACCAGAAATGATTGATAATGCTGAGGAATATGAAGTGTAGCAGATTATCAACCACTGGCATCAAGGGAAGAAACATCAGCTTCAGTACCTCATCCTATGGAAGGGTTACTCAGCTGCTGACAATACATGGGAACCTGCTGACCAAGTGCATGCCCCCACCTTAGTAACAAGGTATCATCAGCAACACCCATTAAATGAAGAGGAGAGGGATAAAAGGAGCAAACAAATGCCATGGGTCAGATCAACCATCTCTTGTTCTTTCATCCCTTCGCTACTCAGAACAGCATGTCTTCACCCCTCTCCGTCCCCTCCTATATCATGGCAAGCCCCAGCAGATGTGAAGAACCACTACCAATCCCACCCCCAGTGCAACAAACCAAAGGCAAAGACCCCAAACCCCTCATCATCCCAGAAGAAATGGTGGTGTTGTCAGACAAGTTCAGTGAGTTTCTGCTCTCCCCCAGAACCATCCAAGCTGCTCTTGAAGGGAACAGCCCCACCAAGGACCAACTTATCCTCATTGCCAGAGGATTGGCAAGCATGGTGCACAAAAATGAAGAAGTATCGAAGCACAACAAGGGCCAACTTGCCATCCTCAAAGAGCAATCGGACGCTCTGGCAGAACATGAGGTGAATGCAGCTTGCCTGGAAGCAACCTACAAACACTGGTGAGATGACCAGCTTGCTGCAGACAAGGAGGATTTGGGGGTACCCAAAGGGTATGAAGAGAACGAAGGGCAAGTGCCCAATTTCTTCATTCCCATCACTGATGGCGCTTACATGATCCACACCCTCATGGCCTACATCAAACAAGATGGCCAGTATTGCCTTGGCACATCTGGGAAAGGAGAGGCTATTTACAGGCATGAACTCTTTGCCCCCAGCTGAATCACCCTTAATGAGGGAGAGTACCCTCATTGGTTTTTTGAAGCCCTCACTGACCCAGGTACCTACAACACCATGCTGCAACATGTGACCAAACCAGGAGAAGATTGGGGCACAGCCGCTGAATTCCAGCAGTATCATGAGACAGTCACTGACCTTACAGGAGTTCACATTGAGGTCAGAGAGCTGCAAAGTCACCTCAACTCCCTCTGATACCAGGAAGAGCAAAGTCGTTGCCACCTCCTTGTGTCCTACAAATATGAGAGCTATGCCCTCTTCCACAAACTACAGGACAAACCACTCCTCAAGGGAGACAAGAATTGTAGGTTCTCATCCATCCCAAACAGCTCACGCTGTGGTGCAGCTCATTTCTAAACTGAGGGTAATGTCACAGAGTGGCTTGCATGGGGGCAAGAGAACTGCTGATGGCATATGAAGATTGTGTTTGACCCCCAGGCATGGTAAGCCTGTCTTGGCCTGGGGTTGGTAAATACAGATTGGACTCATAGTCATCATGTATGTCAGTGTTGGTAAGCTCTCAGTCAGCATCTCAGTCAGCTGTATGGCCAGAACATGGCCAGGTTTCAATAGTCAGCAGTAGTTAGTCATGTACTTCATAGTATTTGTACATGAGCATGTACAGAGACAAGACTCTAAGTCAAGTCTCCTGTCAATTGGAGTAGTGACTTGGTTCTATTGTCTCTAGGAGCAGCTGTGGCTTGTTTCGCTCTCCTTAGTATCTTCTGTGTCATTCTCTGCATTACCCAATTACCCAGTGGACCTGGGGTGGCTTCCAACTCTAGCACTATCAACAAGTCACTTGAAAGTGAATGAAGCTATTATCTACCAGCAGTAGTAGAGGCATCTGCTGAGTCCTCTTTCAAAACCAATCAGTAATTACAAGTACTGATGAGGTCTAATGTGTCACTGTCATTGCTGGTGACAGGTCTGCTAAGCGACTTAGTGACATGTTTCACTTAATCTACCATATATAGTAAACTGAGTCCTGATTGGGAACTCTTTGAACTCTGACACATATGTTAAGCACTCAGAAAGGTGTTGCCTTTCTTCACTTCAGACAGATGAAGGTCACTGAGTAATGGACCTCTCAGTGCTCTATAGAACCACCCCCTCTGCACTAGCAACCCAGCAAGAAGGAGCAGCTCCTTCCATTCATGACCTTAGTGGCATACCAACGAACTAAGTGCAATACAAGGTGTATCAGCACTTCAGACATCCCTTCCTTTGGATACATGTCTTAAGTATCCAAATCGACTCTTTCACACCTAGATCCCCTTCCTCCTCTAAGGAACCAGAGGACAAATACAGCCAGCACTGCCACTACCAACAGCCATTCTAACAAGGTGTTAGAACTCCACAGAAGATGAACAAGATGACAGTCACTGATGCAGATATCATCCTACACTTACAGAAGCAGGATAGAGACAGACCAGATGAACTAACTCCCAGGCAGAGGGAACAAGCAGCCAAGGGAGCTACCAGACAGAAACATCAACAGAACTGCCACGCTCATTCCAGTGTGACACTTCAGATCACTTGGAGGATTGCCCTGAGAATGTCTAGGATTCACAAGAGATCAAGCTTAGGGCTTTGGTCCCATTCTATGAGCATATTTATGTACAAGTATTTAAGCAGAGTTTCTGGCAACAATTGACATGTTTCAGCAGCAGTAAGGCCATGAAAACCATTGGCATATTAGTGTAAGTGTTTAGTAAGGAGCTGAGACAACACAACAGTGGAATGAGGTGGCAGGAGTGTAATAGAGGGTGTGTAAAGTAAGGTGGGGGAGGTTGTCACCACCAAGGGTTTGACAGCAACAATAGACACACTAAGTCGACAAGCTAGGACTCGAAGTGTCCTAGAAGACTTTTAGAGAGGAAGTCGACCTGCAAGTCAATGTTGATACCCAGGTTACTGCTTGCTGAGCTTCGACTCAGTAGCCACCCACAATGAAGTAGAACACTGCTAGTATTGAGACAAGAGACTCAACTTGCCTCTACCAGGCGTAATAAGTCCCCTATATATAGTACAGAGTACTTGAGGGCAGGCCTAGGGCCTGAAGGGGCAGTGCTACCTATTTATACCTGAAACATAGAAGAGAACAATAATGACCAGTAGCAAAGGTCACTCAAGAAATCACAAGCTGATACACATGAAACGGGGCACAAGACATGAAACAGGGTCAGATACTCTAAGTGGCCAGTTCCACAACTTACAGGGGTGCGATGGTGTTGAACCATCACCCCAGGCCAGTTACATCACTCCCTCACTAGACAGGATGCCCTCATCCTGTTTTCCTCCATCTGGATTGTCTCCCCAGTTGGGGCTGGTATCACTCGACCCCCACTTGCAGGATCTTCTTGGCAGCCCTCGCTGCAACAAGTCAGTCCTCGCAAGCTTGCTTCGCGGCCTCAGATGCTGCCAAATTCACCTGAGCCAAGCATAGCTCGGCGCGCAGCGTATCGCACTCGCGATCCAGGACCCAGTATCACATGACTTCAGCGAGGAGGGGCCAGTCATCCAGGTTGATGATGGCTTCGCACAGGGGGTGGTAGTCGATTTCCGTCCCCCATAGGCGGGCATGGAACCAGGACGGGAGTGGGGAGAGGGGGAAGTTGTTGAACTTGGGGTGAGCATAGAGTTTGATGATTTGGGCGTCGTGATCGCCCACTGCATTGGCTGCCAGGCCAGCCACTTGGCTGTCATCCAGCTGCTTGATGAAGACAGCAGGTTTTTCGCTGTCGGGGGTGGTGATGGTGAACTCCGGGAGCCTCCCATATTCTCGACATATCTGTCTGGGCACAAGAGGGGTTCCCCATCAATTTGTTGAATCCGCGCCTTAAGTTTGCAGTTGTCCTTGTTGACTTCTTCAAATTGTCACTTGAGGCATCGTGCCTCGTCTTGGAATGGGGCCTCTCGTTGCTGGAGTGTAGAGGCGAGGCCCATGGCCAGCTGGCGAAGCTGGAGCGGGCCGAGGTCTTTGTATCCGTCCAAGATGGATCGAACAGTGCTGGGGGAGAGGGGGCCCTCTCAGAATGCGTTGGTCTCCAAGTCAGGAAACGTGCTGGGGAGGCGGATGGTGTTGGAGGTGGGAGTGATAGCGGCATGATTGGAGCTGGCTGCTGCGGAGGGAGACTGGACAGTCTCCTCGGACATGATATGTGTGGCTGGTGCTGGGACTGGGATTGGAGCAGGGGAAGACATGAGGAAGTAATGATGTTGAGAGTGGAAGAGGGTCAAGCTGCTGTCTTTGCCAGGGGTTTCTGCTTCCCTTTATGCTGTTCAAGGGCCGGTGCTTGTGATACTCCCGAAGGAGATCCAGGGCATACACTTGGTCAGCTGGCTCCCAAGTGTTGTCACTTTCGGGATAGCCCCACCACTTTATGAGATAGTGCAGCTTCTTTGATCGCCCTTGAAGGTGATGGTTTCTGATTTGTTCCACTTCGTATTGTTCCTCGTTATTGATTAATTCAGGGGGAGGTCGGGCGTAATTGGGTCCGTGGGTGTCCGTCTCCCTGTATGGGGTAAGAAGAGAGGCATGGAATACCGGATGGATTAACCATGACGTGGGGAGCTGTAACATGAAGGTGACTGGGGATACCTCTTTGAGGATCTTGAAAGGGCTGTACCATTTTGGATTCAATTTGGACCCTTGATGTGGGAGTGTCAAGTGGGTCCCTTCTAGCCATACTTGGTCTCCGGCCTTGTATTGTCCCGTTGGCGTTTCGGCCGCCTTTCTGTTAATTGCCTTGATTGCTCGATCCCATGCTTCTTCCATTCTCTGTGTTCATTGCTCCACCACTTGTCACGCTGGACAGAGCGTGGTGGTTCTGTCGATGTTTCTGTCTGGCAGCCTCCTTGGCTGTTTGTTCTATTGCTATGAGGGGTAGGGCATCTGGCCTGTCTCTGTCTTTCTGTTGTATGTGTAGGATGATATCTGTGTCGGTGACTGTTGTCTTGGTCATCTTCTGTGGAGCTCTAACACCTTGTTAGAACGGCTGTGGGTAGTGGCGGTGCTGGCTGCTGTCGTTCCCTATCTCCTGAAGGAGGAAGGGGATCTAGATGTGAAGGAGTCAATTTGGATACTGTATCCAAAGGAAGGGATGTCTGGAGTGCTGATACACCTTGTATTGCACTTAGTTCGTTGGTATGCCACTAAGGTCGTGAATAGAAGGAGCTGCTCCTTCCTGCTGGGTTTCTGGTGCAGATAGGGTGATTCTATAGAGCACTGAGAAGTCCATTACTCAGTGACCTTTGTCTGTCTGGAGCGAAGAAAGGCAACGCCTTTCTGAGCGCTTAACATATGTGTCGGGGTTTGAAGAGTTCCCAATCGGGACTCGGTTTACTATATATGGTAGATTAAGTGAAATGTGTCACTAAGTCACTTAGCAGACCCTAGGGTACGTTCTAGGGCGCAAGTGGGAGGGGAAAGGGGCTGGGAAGCTTCGGATCACTCAGAGGATTGCTCTGAGAATGTCTAAGATTCACAAGAGACCAAGCTTAAGGCTTTTGGTCCCCTTCTAGGAGCGTATTTATACATAACTATTTAGGCGGAGTCTTCGGCAGTATATGACGTGTTTCAGCGGCAGTAAGGCCACGAAACTCATCGGCAGATTAGTGTAAGTAGTTTAGTAATGAGCCGAGGCAACACAACAGCAGAAGGGATCGGCAGGAGTGTAATGACAGTAGGGTAAGGTAGGGAGGGGGAAGTGGTGACGACTCCAGCCGAACTGTGGGAAATATGTACATATAAGGTAAGAAAATTAGTAAGCATAAGCGTCCCAATAGTCCACCATGACACCACTTCATTGTTGGTCTGGATTTCTAGATCTCTGGGTCCCAACATTGGTTCGTAGCCGATTAGAATCTGATTGGGCGATAACCCAGTGGTGCTGTTCTTTTGGTTGTTATGTACTGCGGTCGCGACTGTGACCCACTCTGTCCAATTGTCTGGTTGTCCGCTCATTACCAACTGTAGGTATTGTTCTATCCATTGGTTTTTCTGTTTGGAGAGGCTGTCTGTTTGGGGGTGGGCTGCTGTGGACAGGTTTTGTTGTATCCCTAGCTTCCTGGTGAGCACCTTTCCGAAACTCAATGTGAACCATGGGTCTCGGTCGCTGATGATCTTTCTGGGGAGTCCGTACCATGGGTAGAGGTGGTCCAGGTATAGTTGGGCGATTCCCGGCCCTGTGATGTCAGTAGAGCAGGGGATGAATAGGGCAGCACAAGAGCATCCATGGTCCACAATGGTGAGGATTGCGTCTAGTCCTCGTTTCTGTGGTAGTCTGGTGATCAAGTCCATGGCTATGGTTTGGAATGGTAGTGTGCCCGGCTCCGAGGGGATTTGGTAGAGTGGGATATGGGGCTGGTGCATCAGGATTTTGGCTTGTTGGCATGTCGCACATCCCCTGACATAGTCCGCAACCCATTCCTTCATTTTTGGCCACCAATATCGCTCTTGTACCTTCCTTAAGGTCTCATCCCTTCCTGGGTGGCCGGACATAGGTGTGTCATGGGCATTTCTGACGATAGCTCGCCTGAGCTCTTTGAGGTTGGGTACAATGGTTTTCCCATTGATTGTCTGCGCTGCTTGGATTCAGTGCAGTGGGATAATCATGACGTCTTTGTTGTCGTCCTCGCCATGATCCACATTTGATGGTCTGGATAGCACATCTGCTGCAGTGTTCATTTTGCCTGGGATGTACTCCAGTATGTAGTCATATTCTTGGAGGTCGGCGTGCCACCATGCAGTTTGTCAATTTAGATTTCTCGGTGACTTCCAGTACTGGAGGTTGGCATGGTCAGTTCGAATTATGAATGGCATTTTTGTCCATCCTAGGTAGTGCCTCCAGTGGGCTAGGGCCTTCATGACAGCTAACAGTTCTCGTTTGTAGATGTCGTAGTTTCGTTCTGTGGGTGTGAATGTTGCCGAGTAGTATGCCACTGGATGCAAGATTGGCTTGTGTCGCTGAGCCAAGGTTTTTGTGAGGTTGTGCTGTCCCTCCTGCGAGAGTATGGCACCCACGCTGTATGCTGATGCGTCGACGTGAAGTGTAAATTGTTTCTCGACGTTCGGTTGGATCAGTACCAGGCTACCACACATTCTTGTTTTCAGTTCTTCAAATGCCCTCATTTGTGCCTCTCCCCAATGCCAGGGTGTGGTCTTCTTTGTTAGTTCGAGTAGGGGCCATGCAATTTTTGAGTAGTTTGGGACAAAATATCGGTAGTAGCCTGTGAACCCCAAGAAGCTCCAGATGTCAGTTGGATTCTTTGGTGGGGACCAGTCTGCAATTCCTTGTAGTTTTTGGGGCTCATTCTAAGGTGCCCTTTTCCTATGATGACCCCTAGATACTTGATTTCTTCTTTTTCGAACTGGCATTTTTCGGGTTTGAGGTAGAGGTCATTTTCTTCTAGCTTGTCCAACATGTGATGGACATATTCTCGATGTCTGGCCGTGTGTTGTTCCTCTGTCTCATATGGTGTTTAGCCGTGTGGATAGCGATGTCATCCATGTATACAGAGAGCCAGCCCTCTCCTACTTCCTGCTGGAAGATGGTGTTCATCATCATTTGGAAGGTTGCTGGGGAGTTAGTAAGGCCAAAGAACATGACTGTCAGTTCGAACAGTCCTTCATGGGTGAGAAAAGTGGCCTTCCACTCGTCTCCTTCTTTATTCTGATGTTGTTGTAGCCCCATCACACATTGACTACTGTGAATCTGGTGCATCCACTAAGTCGATCCACAACTTGTGGGATGAGGGGCAGACATTCCTGTTCCTCTTTGTCCACTTGTTGACAGGTTGGTATCCTGTACTGCCTCAGTTTTCCATCTTTCTTCTTTACAAAGAAGAAGTTGGCTGCGTATGGCACTTCAAATGCAATGGTTCCCCTTTTTAAATGTTCTTGGATGAATTTGTGCATTTTGGCCTTTTCTCTTGCGTGAGGGGTAACAGTCGCCTCGCATAGTATGGGTGCCCGGGTAGTAATTGATCACATGGTCCCATATGGTTGATTGGGCATTCGTTGCGAATCTTCTTCACTAATACCTTTCTGTGTCGTCTGTATTCAGCTGGGATGGTATCTTTCGGTTCTGGGCTGCTCATGGCACTTCCTATCATTACCCTTCCTAGGAGGTATGTGTCGGTTTCTTCCTAATTGGTCATGGTAATTCTTCATTCAGGATACATACACTGCTTTGGCAGCATTTGGGGCTGAGAGGACAATAGGGAGATGGGTGAAATCGATCCATCCCCTCTTCCAGTCAATCTTTGGCTGGATGGAGGCGAACCATGGATACCAAAGATGGCCTTGTGGTCCCCTAAGTCAGAGAGGAAGAACCTTGATTCGTCGTCTGGGTCCCTGTTTTGAATTGCAGTCAGTATAATATCTGAGGGCTCCACTTTTGTTTTCTGTTCCGTTGACGTTGAATAATGGCCTCAGGTTCACCAATCGTTTGATGGGGAGTCATAGCCATCTAGCATAATCGAGACTCATAAAGTTCTCAGTGGCCCCTGAGTCTATGAGGGCCACTCCTTCGGCTCTTTTTGCAATTGATCGTGCATAGAAACGAACTGTCATAGACTTTCTTGCTGATATGTACATGTTATTGCTATGGATTCGCCTAAGCAGGGCCAATCTGATTAGGCAGAGGGAAAATCCTGTGCTACCCCCATTTCCTTGGCCAGTTTGATTTGATTGTCGAGGGACATTCCCTCTAATTGTGCTCGCATGGTGGCCACTGAGGTTCCTTCTGATGGTTCAGCCATCTGGTAGTCTTGATCTTCTTCCTCTTGGAAGTCGATGAGGTTTGCTTGCCTAGGCCTTGCCTGTATGGGTTCCTGGGCTGTTGTTGTCTGTCAGGGCAGGTGCGGGGAAGTGCCCTTCCCTGCCACAGTTGAAGCACCACATTGCTTCATATCCTGGTGCTGATACGTTTCCTCTGGCGGGCGGTCCTGTCCTCTGTCTCCAGTTTCCTCATCCCCTCCAATTATTAGGGGTGCGGCCTCTGGACAGATCCATAGGGACCAGGGTATTGTTCATGGATGGTGGCGTGTTCGTTGAGTTGTACTGGGGTGGTTCCCCTGGTTGTATCACAGTTGCCAGTTTCTTTGCTGAAATGGTGGTGGTTGGGGGGTTGTTAAGCCGTTGGAAGGGCGACTGCCCTGCCAAGGTCTTCTTTAAGATACCATCTATGATGGTCTTTCCTTGTGCAATGGTTTTGACCTTCTCTTTGAGGTTGTGGTAGTTGAGAGGGATTGGTGGTTTCAGGGTATCATGTAGGAGTGACGCTGGGATCCCTTGTAAGAAGATGTTATAGGTTTCTTCATTCCCCAGCATGTACCCTGCTTTTCTTGCCAGGCTCTCAAACCTGGTGATGTATTCGTCGTAGTCGGATCCCTTCATCCGACAGTCTCTGATTTCGTTCCTGGCTCGTTGGGCTGCCTGGGTGTCCTGGAACTGTTGGCTGAATTCCAGGAGGAATTGATCCCATAGTGCTGGGATGTTATCCTGGGGCATCTGTAATTGGTTGATCCATTCACCCATATCTCTGATCCATTGGGCCATGTTTTCTCCCTTGATCAGGGTGAGGGTGAAGGCGATCTTTTTGAAAGGGGAGTTATATCCGCTACATCTGTGTTCAGACACAGATACCCTTTTACTTCCTTGATGAAGTTGTCCGCTTTGGACCTATCTCCCATGAAGACTTGGGGAGTGCTCCCATGGTTTTTACGTCAGCAGCTGCCACCACGGTATTTGTGGTACATTTGGGTTGGCCCTCCCGGTCCTCCTGGCCTCCTGGCCCTCCTGGTCCTCCCAGTCCTCCCAGTCCTCCTCCGGACCCTCCTGGTGGTCCTGACCTTTTGAGGACTTGTCTGAGGACGTCCTGGATGTGTTGTGGTGCACTTTGAGTGGTTGTGGATGGTTGCGCGGCGACAGCCATGGCTGTGGTGGTTTGAGTGGACATAGCTTGTGAAAGGCTAGGGATTCTAGCTCCTGCTGGTAAGGCATCGGTTGGTATTCCCTGAAGGGGAGTGAGGGTTCTGGTGGGAAATGCTGGTGCTTTTTCTTCCACCGGGGTAATCTTGATTTTGTTGAAGGTGTTGTCGATTTCTTTGACTGCCTCATCTGATTCTGTGTCTGAAACAACTTCTGGTTCTTCTAGTTCCTCGTCAAGAAGCTCATCTGCTTCTGATCCTTCGGTGTCATATTCATGTAGCTGTGGGACTTCTGCTCCTAGGGTATATTGCCCTCTAGTCCAGTGGACTTCTTTCCACCTGTCGTTGTGGATACACACCAACTTCGGGTTGGTCGGCGCTTTGCCTCTTGCTGTGACGATAATCTGTACATCCCGATCTGTGGGATTGGCTGGGTGCTCTTTAGAGATATACCGAACTCTGTGGTTCCTTTGGCCTTCAGTGGCATCTACCCAATCGAGGGTCATGGTCTGCAGTGTCCCTTCTGAACTGCTAGCTGTATTGAAAGAAAGTTGAGTCTAATGTCACCACCAAGGGTTTGACAGCAACAATAGACACACTAAGTCGACAAGCTAGGACTCGAAGTGTCCTAGAAGACTTTTAGAGAGGAAGTCGACCTGCAAGTCAATGTTGATACCCAGGTTACTGCTTGCTGAGCTTCGACTCAGTAGCCACCTGCAATGAAGTAGAACACTGCTAGTATTGAGACAAGAGACTCAACTTGCCTCTACCAGGCATAATGAGTCCCCTATATATAGTACAGAGTACTTGAGGGCAGGCCTAGGGCCTGAAGGGGCAGTGCTACCTATTTATACCTGAAACATGGAAGAGAACAATAATGACCAGTAGCAAAGGTCGCTCAAGAAATCACAAGCTGATACACATGAAACGGGGCGCAAGATATGAAACAGGGTCAGATACTCTAAGTGGCCGGTTCCACAACTTACAGGGGCACGATGGTGTTGAACCATCACCCCAGGCCGGTTACAGAGGTGATGACAACTCCAGCCAGACTGTGAGAAATACATATGCATATGGACAAAATATTAGTAAGCAGAAGCATGCCCACTGTCCACCACAACATGATCCCCTGTTCAGCATCTTTGCTGGTTGTTGTTGACTTGGGAGGGGCAATGGTGACAGTAGTGGGTGGGGCTGTGACATTTGGAGCACCTTTTGTTTTGCTTTTGATGTCTAAGGGGACTTCTTCATCAATAAATCCCCAATCTCCTTCAATCTTCCTGGTGCACATGTGTAGGGGTACTCGAAATCCCTTAAGTACTTGCCCTATGGCCTCTTTTTCAAGAGATCATAAGGGCTGGTGACTTTGGAGCACTGTTGCTATCCTCCTGTACACATCAGCATCTTGAAGTCCTCCCATCCATTCTACCATTTTGATCTTCTGGTAGGCCAATTTGATCTTGACCTGTGTCAGTTCCTGCTCTGTGAACATCACCTCTTGTTCCCATTGTCTATATGCTTTGAGCCCTGCAAGGATGGACTTATAGGCTAGGTCAGCTGTGGCCCAAGTAACAGCTTGTGTGAAGGGCTCTCTTCCTGAAAAGATGCGCTTCTGTTGAGGTGTGATGTGTGGGCATGGGTGTGGTACCAGGCTGGGATGAAGGAGGGTGGTGAAAATTTCCTCTCCTCTGCCTTGGCAGGTGCTGATGAGGGGATATTTGGTATTGTTGATGTGGTATTTGTGGTATGTGGCTTGGGTGGCTCCTCCATTGGGCAGGGGGACTGTGAATGGCTCATCAGTTGTGGAGATCCATCCCTGTCCAGGGTGGCTGTCTTTCTCATCATCCTCCCAACCATCCTGCTCCCTATTCTCTCTCTGATTCTCATTGTTGGTCCATACTCTCTTGTCCTCTTCCTCCCCCTCTTTGTAGGCACAGGTGTGCTTGTACTGGAGGTGGCAAAGGGCATTTGTGATGTTATTTGTTGCAACGTTGTGCATGAGTACAGAGGTTCCTCTGTTCAAGTTGCTGTGTTTGCTGTTTGTGGTGGTAACAAGGGTGGTGTCTGTGTCCTCATTGTTTCATTCCTTTCAGTCGAAAGCATTGAGGAGGGTGTACAGCTTGGTTGCAAGCCAGGTTGCATCTGTGGAGGTCTTGGAAGCAGGGGACTCTGGCTCCAAAGGAGGGGGTGAGGGGGTGCATACTGTACTGGCATCACTACCAGCATAATTTTCAAGATCAAGGAGAGCAAATGGGTTGTAACTGGATAGGGGGGTGGTTCATTCATAGAAGGTTGGGATAGCAGACATGTTGGTTGGTTGGGTGACTGAATGTTGTGAAAGGTAGGAATGGCAAGAGCGGTGGTGGGGTAGGAGCGTGTTTGTAAGTAGTGTTATGGGTAGAAATGGACATGTAGTAGTGAGGGTTCACTGCTGTCATTTGGAGGTGGTATGGAGGGTGCTTTTATAGCTGGTTGGGTGTTTGGGATTGGTGGAATCTGCTAAGTAGCTCCAGCATGTGCAGGTTGTTGCTGCTGACCCATGAATTGTCCAATCCAGGGTAGCCTTTCCATTTGACTAGGTATTGCCATTGTCTTTTTCATCCATATTTCCTTTCTGCAATGATTTCATCTACTTCATACTCTTCTTCTCCTTTGACTGTTTCAGGTGCTGGGCATTTGAATGGGATGCTGTACTCCATGGTTTCCATATAGGGCAATAATAGATCCACATGAAACACTGGATGTATATGCATGTGTGCTGGGAAATTGAGCTGATAAGCGACCGGAGATATCTTTTTCTTGATAATTAAGGGTCCTAAGCATTTTGGTTCCATCTTCTTTGATGGTGCCTTCGTCTTTATGTTTTATGCATCTAGCCAGACTTCATCTCCAG
This sequence comes from Russula compacta, assembly GCA_022376555.1. Classification (NCBI taxonomy): domain Eukaryota; kingdom Fungi; phylum Basidiomycota; class Agaricomycetes; order Russulales; family Russulaceae; genus Russula; species Russula compacta. The sequence goes on from WTXH01000023.1 coordinate 245,176, forward strand.
TCTTGAATGTTCTAACTGGTTTTGTTATGGCTGTCTTTTCTGTAGGGCTTGATATGCAATTTCCCTTGTTTTGGTTAGTTCCTTGAGTCTGATGTCTACAGCTGGTACTTCTTTCTCTCCTTTTGTCCAGATTGCCTGAGGGTTACACCCCATGATTAACTGATGGGGTGTGTGGCACGTTCCTTCATGTTTCCATGAATTGTGCACAAATTCTGCCACTGGAAGGTATGTGGCCCAGTTGTCTTGTCTTCTATTGACAAAGTGTCTCAGGAATGTTTCAACCCATTGATTTATGCATTTGCTTTGTCCATCAGTTCTAGGGTGAAACACGGTATTAAGGTTTTGTTTGGTGTCTATTGCTTTGCATAATGTTCTTGTGAAGTTTCCAGTGAAATGAGGGTCTCTGTTGGATATGATGCATTTGGGGGTTCCAAACCAGGGAAAGAGGTGCTGAAGGTACAGTTGTGCTACTCCTTCTCTGGTGATTTCCTTGTTACAGGGTAGGAATTTGACTGCTTTGGAACACCCCTGGTCTATGATGGTGAGGATGGTGTCATATCCTTTGGACTTTGGTAATTCAGTTATGAAGTCCATGGACATGTATTGGAAAGGTCCTTCTTCCACTGGGGTGTCAAAGTGGTGTAGGGGGGCTTTTATGGCTCAGATGGTCTTATCTTCCTGACATTTGGCACATCCTTTGATGTATTTTTTGACAAATTCTCAAAGTTTGGGGCCATGGTAGCATCTTTTGACTAGGTCCCAAGTGTTTGAGATTCCTGGGTGGCCACCTGTGGGTGCATCATGTATTTCTTTGAGGGTTTGTTGTTGCTTCTTGTTGTCATTTGGGAGGTAAAGAGTTCAAATGAATAGGTTATCAGGGAGGATGGTGGTTTGTTCATTATTTACCCCCTCTTCAAGGTCTTTTCTTCATAATACAAGGTCTGCAATGGTATTTTGTTTTCCTGGAAAGTGGTGGATGATGAAGTCATAGTCTGCCAAGTAGTTTATCCATCTTGCTTGTCTAGGTGTTACTTTTCACACCACTCAGAAGTATTTCAGGTTGTCATGGTCTGAGCACACTTTGATTTGATGCCTAGCTCCTAGAAGGAAGTGTTTGAAGAATTTGACTGCTGAAACTATTGCCAGCAGTTCTCTGTCATAGATGTCATAGTTGGGTTCCGCTTGGTTGAGTGACTTTGAAAAGAACACAACTGGGTGTTGTCCATCTTCAAATTCCTGTGTTAGGGTGGCTCCAATGGCATAGTCTGATGCATCTGTGTCTAGTGTGAATGGTTTGGTTTGATCAGCATTCCAGAGGATGGGATAGGATGTGAATTTATTCTTGAGGTATTGAAATGCTTCGTTGGCTGCTTTTTGGCTCCATTCCCATTTCTTGCTCTTCTTTGTTAGTTCATGAAGTGGTTGCACAATTAGGGAATAATGATCAATGAAGTCTTTGTAGAAGTTTCCAAAGCCTAGGAAGGCCCTGAGTTCCCTAACTGTCATAGGGATGGGCCAGTCCATAATTCCTTTGACTTTGACTGGATCCATTTTGACACATCCACTTTCTACTAGCATTCCTAGATATTCCACTTCTGTTTTGTGGAAGTCGCACTTCTCTGGTTTGAGATAGAGGTCATTTTCTTGTAAGACTTCTAGGACCTTGATTACTTCTTTGTAGTGGTCCTCCCAAGTTCCATTGGTGGCAATGAGGATGTCATCCATATAGATGAACACATTCCCTTTGGCTAATTGGTCTCTGAAGATGAAGTCCATCATACTTTGGAATGTGGCTGGGGCATTCCTCATTCCAAAGTACATTACTTTTGGTTGAAAGAAGCCTCTGTTTGTTTTAAAGGCTGCTTTATGCTGGTCCTCTGGTCAGATAAGGATGTTGTTGTACCCCAACATACATCAAATTTGGTGAAGTGTTTCTTCCCTGCAAGTTGAGGTATTAGGTCTCTAATCAAGGGTAGGGGGTAGTTGTTTGGGATGGTTTATTTATTGAGTTTTCTATAGTCTTGGACTGGTTGTAGTTTTCCATCCTTCTTTTTAACAAAGAAGAAGGGGGAGGTGTATGGCAATTTGGAAGGTTCAATGTATTTCTTTTCCTGATGTCCCTTTAGGAACTCTTCCAATGCTTCTTGTTCTTTAGGTGATAGGGGGTAGACTTTACAGTCAAATGATGCTGGAACATCTGGTTTTAGATCTATAGCATGGTCCCAAGGTTTTGATTCCAGGATCTGCTTTGACACTTCTTCACTGAAGACTTTCTGGAATGGGTAGTATTTTTCCAGTACTATTTGATCCCAGGTCTTCTTGTCTTTCTTTTCTGCTTCTTGGATTGCTAAGTGTGTAGATATGGTGGTTTTCCAGATCTGGGAAAGCACCTTCCATTTGTGAGCATCGGCTGTGGATGCCACAATGCTTCCTTCAATGGTTCCCTTCTTCCAATCAATCTTTGGTTCATTGGTGGGTAGGAATGGGTATCCCAGGACAATGTTATCATGTCCTAAGTTAGTGACAAAGAAGGGGAATTTTTTTGTGATTCCTTGATGTCAAATTTTGAGTTCTACTTTGTCAGTAATTTTCCCAGCCTGGTTGATGGTTCCATCAATGTTCCTGGCAATTCTTGGTTTCTGGAGGGGTACTGTGGGGATCTGAAACCACTTTATGAGCTTGTGGTGGATGAAATTTTCTGTGGCTCTGCTGTCCACAAGTGCTGTTGTGTTGGCCCTTCTGTTCCATAAACATAGTATTATTTGGGTTTGTACTGATCAAATCTTAGGTACAAATATGTTATTTGTGAACAGTGCCCGAATGATGGCTGTGTCATTCAGGTGGTCAAAAAATCCACTCCTTTGGCTTGTATTGCATTCATCCATTGCACATTCTTGTTGTCAGAGAAGGTGACCATTCTATTGACCATATCTTCAATTTCGTCCATTTCTTGAGGTTCTTCTTCAACCTCTTCCATTTCCTCATCTTCTTCTTCATAGTATTCATTGATACTTTGGACCATCTTAATGTAAGATGGTTTCTGGAGTGGCCTCTTCTTGGTGGGGCAGTTCTTGGCCATATGCCATTGCTTGCTACATTTGAAGCATTGTCCTTCTTCTCTGTGCATCTTCTTAGCTTCGTCTGTGTCTGCTTTCCTAATGGTATCCACTTGCATAGGAGTACCATTGGTGTAAGGATGTCTCTGGGTGAACTAGGGTCTAGGAGGTGTGGCGGCATGGCAGGGTGGTGGTCTCTTGGGTCCCCAGTTTGGCATGGGCCATTTCCCTTCTCCAAAGATCAGGTTCTCATGCTCCTGTACTTTGGATTCCTTCTGGACTGCCTGGACATAACCATTGAAGGTGGTTAGTCCAGTGTGCATTCTGAGTGTTTGTCATCCTAAACCAGATGGTAGTCCTTGTAGGAACATTTGTAGTGTTCCTGGGGTGTTGAGTGCATATCCAGCTTTCATAGTTAGGCTTTTGAACTGAGCTATATATCTGTCTAGGTCACCCTGTTTCATTCTGAGTTGTTGGAGCATGGTGGTAGCTTTGGTAACCTTGTGGATATTGGTGAACACAGCTGTAAAAGCTGTTTCAAATTCTGCCTAGTGGACTTCATCCAGCATGGGTACATTGTTGGTGTGATGCTGATTGCTGAGGTGATCAACTTGTTGGTAGACCCAGTCATTGACTAGGGGTCCTCTGATGTAGGGCAAGGCCAAGGCTGCTTGCTTGTATGGGACTTGCATTGCTTCATTGTCCTCATTAAGCAGTTTGTAGAGTTTGAACTCCCTTAGGAACTTGTCGCTTCAACTTCTATCTCCTGTGTATATTTCTGGGGGTGTGCCATTCCATTTTCCTTTGCCTGGGGGAGGAGCAGCTTGTGCCCCTGCTTGTTGTGGTCCTGGGGGTGATCCTCCTGTGGGTGGCTGGGGTTGCTGGGGTTGCTGGGGTGGTACATTGGCCATAAAGACTTGTATGGGTGGCTGAGGCAGGGGCAGGTCTGGTTGCTGGTCTGCTGGGGTTATTTGAATCTGTGGCCCAATGTGATAGGTTGCTAGAAGGTTGACTTGTTCACCTAGTTGTTCAACATCTTCTGGGAGTTGTGGTTCTTGTTCTGGGGGTTGTGGAGCTTCAATTTGCTTGTGGTGTGCTGGAGTTACTTCATGGTATGTAGGGGGGTCAGCTTCTTCTGGTGTATGAGGTCTGTCTTCAGATCCTTCACTGGCTGTGTGTTCGTCTCTGTTTCCTTCTTCAGAAGAGTTGTGTTCTTCGCTTCTTGATTCTCTAGGGGAGTGAAGGTCAGTGGAATGGGTGTGAGGGGTGTGAGTTTCTGGTGCTGTGGCTTCTAGTTCTTCTGCAGCTACTGCAGGGGTTAATGTGACTTGCTGAGCCTGGTAATTAGGGTGGTAGGGGTCATCTACTGGTGGATATCCTGTTCCTGCTCCTCTGTGTTCAATTTTGTCTGAGTCATATGCCCAAAGAACACCATTTTCATCTCTGGTAAGGGTGTACCAATATCCTTGGATGAATTCAACTGGGTATCTTCTGATTGCACTGGTATTTTCACTGGGGACATCAAGGGTGTATCCTCAGTATGTTCCTTGGACTGTCCAATAGATGTTACATCCTGTGATGTAATCTGGGAGATTTGGTTCTGATCTTCATTCAAGGTGGACCCTTGTTGTCACTGGCATGAGCAGTGACACTTAGACGTCATCAGTACCTCGAGTACTGAGGGAGATTGTTGAAGACTCAGCCAATGCACCCACTACTGCAGGTGGGAAGTAACTATTGCCACTGCTTAACAACTCATTGACCGTACTAGAGCTTGGGTGGATGTTTGGAGTACCAGCAATGCGTGGTACACAGAGAATGAAGCACAGGAAGCTTAGGAGAGCAAAACAAGCCATGGCTTCTCCTGGAGGCAATAGAATGATAGTCACTACTCCTATTGGACAAGGAGACTCAACTTAGAGTCTCGTCTCTGCACATGCACGCATACAAATACTACTCTTACATGCTGACTACTACTACTACCTGGCCATGTTCCGGCCATATGGCTGACTACTTTGCTGACTGAGGGCTGACAAAGCTCTGACATACATGCTGACTACAAGTCTGACCTGTATTACCAACCCCAGGCCCAGACAGGCCTACCACACCTGGGGGTCAAATGCAACCTTCACATGTCATCAGCAGTTCTCTTGCCCCCATGCAAGCCACTCTGTGACATTACCCTTGGTCTAGAACTTAGCTGCACCACGGCATGAGCTGTTAGAGATAGACATGAACTTCTTACACTGGCCTCTTCTTGAGGTTGGGTCATCTTGAAGGGCTCTAAACAGGGCATAGCCTTCATAGGTGTGAGATGCAAGGAGACATCATTGACTTTGTTCCTCTTGATAGCGCAGGGCATTGATCCTGGCCTGGAGTTCCCTGATCTCAATGTGCACTCCTGTGAGGTCAGTAATGGTCTCATGATACCATTGGAACTCAGCTGTGATGCCCCAGTGTCCCCCCAGTCCTGGGCTTGTTGTACCATGGTGTCAAAGGAGTGGGGATCAGTAAGGGCTTCAAAGAACCAGTGAGGGTACTCTCCATCTTCATTGATAGTGGCACAGTTGGGGGTGAATAGCTCATGGCAATAGACAGCTTCTCCTTTGCCTGAGGTGCCAAGACAGTACTGCCCCTCAAGTTTGACATAGGTGGTGAGCATGTGGAGGGTGTAAGTGCCATCAGTGACAGGAATGAAGAAATCAGGCACTCGCCCTTCGTTCTCTTCATGCCCTTCAGGTACCCCCAGATCCTCGTCATTGGCTGCAAGTTGGTCATCTCTCCAGTGCTTGTAAGTGGCTTCCAGGTGAGCCACATTCACCTCACACTCTGCCAGAGCGTCCAATCATCCTTTGAGTATGGCAAGCTGGTTTTTGTTGTCTTGGGCAACTTCTTCATTCTTTCGCACCACATTTGCCAACCCTTTGGCAATGTGGATGAGCTGGTCTTTGGAGGGGCTATTTCCTTCGAGAGCAGTGTGGACGGTTCTGGGGGAGAGCTGGAACTCACTGAATTTGGCTGATGAAGCCACCACTTCCATGGGGATGACAAGTGGTTCAGGTTGCTTGCCAGTGGTTGTTCATGTTGGTGGTGGGACTGGCAGGGGCTCTTCACATCTGCTGGGGCTTGCTGTGATGTAAGAGGGAACAGAGAGGGGCAAGGACATGCTGTTCTGGGTTGCGAAAGGGTGAAAGAATGAGAGGCGGTTGATCTGACCCATGTGGTATGCTTGTTCCCTTTGTACTCAGTCCTTTCATTCAATGGGTGTTGTTGGTGGTATTGCTTTACTAAGGCAGGGGCATGCACTTGGTCAGCAGGTTCCAAGGTGTCATCAGAGGCTGAGTAACCCTTCCATCAGATGAGGTATTGAAGCTGACATCACTTCCCATGGTGCCTGTGATTGATAATTTGATCCACCTCATATTCCTCAGCATTATCAATCATCTCTGGTGGTGGGCATTGATAATTGGTTCCATGTTCCTCGGCCTCTTTGTAACAGGTGAGTAATGAGCTGTGGAACATGTCATGGATGGTCCAGGCCATAGGTAGCTGCAATTTGTAGGCTACTGGCGAGACTTCTTTCAATATCTTGAAAGGTTCATGTCGTTTGGGTGCAAGCTTGGCAGACACGTATGGGAGCGACAAGTGTTTCACTTTGAGCCAGACTTGTTCTCCTTCTTGATATTGTGTGGGTGGAATTGCTTTGGCGACTTCATTGAGGGCTCAAACTGCTGCTTCTCTGTGTGCTTTGGCATGTTCGTGTCTGTCCTCCATTGCCTCATTACTGGTGATGGGTATAGGCTCTTCAGCAGCACTAGGACGATATCCCAGAATGATTTCATGGGGACTCAGCTTGGTTGTGGTGTTGGGCCATTGATTGTGTACAAATGTTGTGATTGGTAGGAGTTCCTCCCAATCATCCTGTCTAGCTGAAGTGTAAAGTTGAAGGTATTGCTCCACCTACTGATTTTTTTGTTCAGTGAGTCCATCAGTTTGTGGGTGGAAGGCTGTGCTGATGTTTCATTCTATCTTCAACTTGGTGGTGAGAGCTTTATTAAAGTTGGATGTGAAGTGGGGGTTGCAATCAGAAATTACTTTCAATGGTACTCCAAACCATGGAAAAAGGTGTTGGAGGTATAGTTGTGCTACCCCTTCACCTGTAATTGTTGTTACACATGGGATAAACAGGGCAGCTCTGGAACAGCCTTGGTCAACAATTGTGAGGATGGCATCCATTCTGTTGGCTTTGGGTAATTGAGTGACAAGGTCTAAGGCAATGGTGTTAAAGGGACACATCTGTGGGTCTCCCAGGATACAGTAGAGTGGTACTTTCTTCTTTGTAGTCCAAATTTTATGTTATTGGCATTGTGCGCATCCAGCGACATATCTTTCTACCCAGGTGTTCACTCCTGGCCACCAATAGCATTGGGTGATGAGAGCAATAGTATTATCTCTGCCTGGGTGTCCTGCCATGGGTGAGTCATGGAAGTGGGATAAAATTTTGCATCTTAGCTGTAGTCCTGATGGTACTGCCAACCTCCATCCTTGTACATATCCTTCAGGGAGTTTTTGTATGTCCTGTGAATCACACCATAGTTCCATCTCTGTCTGTCGCTTTTGTTACGCCTCTTTCACTTGTTGTTTGAGTGAATCTATTTGCATTGATGCGTTGGCAATGAACATGGATGAAGGGAGAAGGGTTAGGTCTGTATTGTCTTTGGCACCACGATCTGCTCCTGGTGGTCTGGACAGCATGTTGGGAGCAGTGTGGATCTTCCCAGGCATGTGTTTGATGACTAGATTGTAGTCTTGGAGCTCTGCAAACCATCTAGCTATGCGTCGATTGACTTTTTGAGGGGCCTTCCAATATGTTAGGTTAACATGATCGGTAAGGATGGTAACTGGGATTTCTGTAGCTGCTATGTGAGGGCAAAAACATTTGAGGGCTTTCAGGACTCCTAGAAACTCTCTTTCGTAGATGTTGTAGTTGTGTTCTGTTGGGGAGAAAGTGTTAGAGTAATATGCAATGGGGCATAGCATTGGTTTTTGGGTGCATGGGTTAATTTCTCCCTCCTGTGAGAGTACAGTGCCCATGCTGTATGCTGAGGCATCTGTGGCAAGGAAGAAGGCTTTGGAGTAATTGGGTTGTTAAAGAATGGGCTTGCTGCACATCAGTGTCTTTAGGTGTTCAAAGGCATCTTTGCAGTCATGATACCAGTTGAATGGGGTGTCTTTTTGCATCAGTTGGAGGAGGGGGCATGCTATGATGGAGTAGTTGGGTATGAAGTATTGGTAGAACCCTGTGAAGCCCAAAAATGTGGGATGTCCTTGACTGTTTGTGGCTGGGGCCAGTCAGCGATGCCTCATACTTTTGCAGGGTCCATCTGGACTGTGCTGTCTTCAAGTACCACTCCTAAGAATTCCACTCTTTGCTGCTCGAAGATGCACTTCTCTGGTTTGAGGTAGAGATTGTACTGCTTCAATTTGTCTAGGACTTTATGGACGCATTCTTTATGGAACTTGGGGTCATCTTTGTAGCAATAAGAAGATCGTCCATGTATACAATAAGCCATCCTTGTGCCATTTCTTCAGCAAAGATTGCATTCATCATGGTTTGGAAGGTTGCTGGGGAGTTTGTCAGTCTAAAGAACATTACAGTCAGTTCAAACAGTCCTTGGTTGGTGATGAATGCAGCTTTCCATTCATCTCCCTTTTTGATGTGGACATTGTTGTATCCCCACTGGATGTCAAACTTAGTGAAGAGTTTTGCTCCTTGGACTTTTGCTATCAGTTCTGGGATCAGTGGGAGGGGTAGTGGTTGCGAATAGTCCACTCATTTAGGTGACAATAGCCTTGTACTGGGCGCAGCTTTCCATCTTTTTCTTGATAAAGAAGAAGGGTGCAGCATAAGGGCTTTTTGATGGGCGTATATACCCTTTCTTCTGTTGTTCTTTGATAATTCCAATAGCACTTTTGTTCATCTTGTGTAAGTTGGTATACTTTGCCTGGTATTGATGACAGCACTTCTGGTTTCAATTGATTGCATGATCCCAGATGCATGGTTCAGGGAATCGCTGAGCAGCTTCTTTGTTGAAAATATGAGCATGCTTTGGTATTTGGTTGGGATTTTGCCACTTCCTTTATGTGACCCTGCTTCCTCAGCTAGTTTTGACACCAATGTTTGCCCTTTCCTTTTGTTTCAGGGATGATGACTCTGGCTACATGAAGAGGTTCTTGAATGCAGTTGATCTGTCGTATGGCATCTTATGACCTGTGGCATGGTTCTACACCTTCCTATTCATACTTGGGTTGCTAGTTTGGTTTGAAGGATGAGGGGTAATTGATCACTTTTGAGCCATCCTCTTGCCCAATCAATTTTGTTGTGTGGCAGTGAACCATGGGTATCCAAGATGACCTTTTGATCTCCAGGTCAGTAAGGAAAATCACACCAGGTCTGTTGACTCCCCATTTGCATCTCTAAGTCCATATAATTTTCTATATCTCCATTCTTGTTTCTTGTCCCATCCACATTATAGACTGGTCTGGGTCTTTCTAATCATTTAATAGGAAAGCGCATTTCCTTTGCATATTGCATACTGATGAAGTTTTCGGTTGCTCCTGAGTCTAGGAGCGCAATTGTTTTGGCCCTCTTCTTGGATAGATGGATGAATAAACGTAGCTGCATGATTTTCATATCAAAGGTACATCCTATCTGATCCAGTCCTCCTAATCCAGGCCATATGGATTAGGCCTCCAAAAATTTCCCTCCTTCACTCCAAGGTGTTCATCAGTTCCTCCTGATCTTCCTGGAGAGGTTTCAAGTTGTTGGTGGAGGTGATCCACCTTTCGAAGTGCTGGGCTTCTTTCATTGTCTTCTGGAGACCAGTCAATGAGCTGGGTGGTGCGTGCATTGAGCAATGCTGTTTGGTGGGGCAGGTGGAGCAAAGTGTCCTTGCTGTCCACAGGTGAAGCACCACCTTGTGCCCCTTGGGTCCTGTTTCGTCTGTTCTCACAACATTTCCTCTGGACTGTCCTCCTCCTTGTCCTCCCAGTTTCCTCTGGGTGCCCTTGTTCATCTACATCCATAGGCACTGGTGATTGTTCCATGCCCTGGGTGCGGTGGTGGAGTTGTAGGGGGTTTGTCCAAACCCCTGTTGTGGTGGTTGGGGTTCTGCAGTTGCTGGGTGCGATACTGCCAGTTATTTTGGAAAGGGGGTGTCTAGTATTGTTGTTTGGGTGCATGTATAGGGCATTGATGATCCACTGTGATGCAGTTACATTATAGCTTTGGCTTTCATTTGGTCGTATGTGTTGACACTTGTGTCCTCTAGCACCTTTTGTCCAACACTGCACAGCAACCCTTGCAGGAACAGTTGCATTGTGTTCTGATCCATTGGATTGTAACCAGCCTTGTGTGCTATGCTCTCAAATGTGGAGATGTACTCATCTATTTCTGGCCATCTCATTTTCAGTTCTTGTAGCTTGATGTGTGCCTTTTGTGCTTTTTGTGAGTCGAGGAAGCAAGTCTCGAAGTTGTGAATGAATGTTGTCCAAACTGCACATAAATTGTCTGCTGGTTGGAGTGTTCCAAGCCAGTCCAGCTGTTGCTCCATCCATCGGTTGACCTCTGCTCCTTTGATGCAGGTGAGGGCGATGGCTACCTGTTTGATGAAGGAGGCTAATGATGGGATGTTGTGGTTGACAAGGAAATATGCTTGGAGTTCTTGTAGGAAACTCTCAGCTTTGGTTCGATCCCCTTCGAAGATTGTTGGTAGAGCTCCCATTGGTTTGTCATCTGCTTGGATTGGCTGTTGCGGTTGTCCTCCTCCTGGTGCACCTCCACCTCCACCTCCTCCTGGTGGGCCGCCTCCTGGAGGGCCTCCTCCTCCACTTGGTCCTCCACTTCCACTTCCAGTCAGTGGTCCGGTTCTTCCTCCTGTCTGGGTTGTTGTTACTGCTGTTGCTGCAATTGACATGGTGGTGGTTATGATTGGGTCAGTTGTTAGTGATAGGTCTGCAAGAGCGGTGATGGCTGCTGATAGATCAATGGGTGAGTTCGGATTTGTTGGTCAAGAGGGTCTTTTCTCTTCTCACTTTTGGAG